>CM031956.1:10478490-10527583 GCA_018749465.1 Paracanthobrama guichenoti | reverse complement strand
GTAGTGTATATTATTTGCACATTTGCTTGTGTACAAATGTCTGAATTTTGACATGTTAGATCCACACAAGATGTCTAAAAGTGTTCCAATATAGCTGCTGGCTCATTTGTTGCCTGAAATAAGCGAGTAAAAAGTGAAGCATGTAAATGACAGTCCTCAACTCGATTCCACTCCAGGATAGGTGGATTAGATCATACTCATTCCCCAAAATGGCTTAATTATCAGGGAAAGACCGAGTCAACAGTTTTGTATTTGCACACTGTTTGAAAATTATTGGATTCACATATTGAGCAAATGGTTATCAGTTGAAGAGATAGGAGCAGAGTGATAGAGCTTTGAAACTGAGAACCATCTCGAGACAATGGGAAGTCTGAACTACAGACCACAGAAAGCTGTTACACCAGGAACAACTTCATTTAGGCCTCATTGAGGCGTAGTAGGCTAAATCACGCGGGATAAGGTTTGAGATTTGGATGTTCTGGGTTCATTCCCAACACATTGAACCCAAGGTGCTACATGTGTGCATCATCAAAGCTGAAAAAAAAAAAAAAAAAGCTTCATCAGATCTTAAATCTCCATTACATCATTTGGACACAGCACCCCCACATATCTAGAGGTTCTGGTTGTACATTTTGTGAAAATCATAAAGAAAATGTAAATATACTTAAGTACAGTATACATAGGATACAATGGGGCCTAAAGTGCCCCCGGGTGAAACACCTTTAATTTTTTTCGACTACTAGATGGCACATAACTTGCCAAGAAAATACTTTTAGCATTAGCACTCAGATGCCAGTAAAAATTTGACACAGTCTTTGGCGAGCGTGGACAGCAATGAGAGATTAGTTCGCTCATTTGATCTAATATTTGATGATTTTTTTAAATGTTATGGATTTAAGTAGCGATAGGAATGTAAGCTAAAATGAATGTTATATTTTTGAGACAAAGGTCTTGTAAGCGGATTTTCAGTTTTATTCCAAAGGTAATTAAAAGCAACAGTTTTTCAATATGGAAGAATATGTCAAAGTATGACGTTTTTGGGTAAGCGCCCTGCTGTTAGGACAAAGGGCACAAGATAATTAATATGATAATAAATATCTGGCTGACGCACCATTTGTGCGACCTGCATGCTAGATTGGAATGCCAAGATATTATATTTCAAGTTGGGTGTCACCTTAGAGATAAATACCATATTTAATAAAACCATATTTAGAATCTTAACTTTTAAAAGTAATTGCTCCTGTATTTTTAAAATATATTTTTGATAATAACATTTTAATAATAGTATATTTCTAGAGCAAAATGGATTCTTTTATTTATCAAAATAAACGAGAAAATAGTATAAACTTAAGCTAAAGTGATTGTTTTGAACATTAACACACATTATTAAAAACAACAATATTTTTAGCTAGTGTTGCATCACTACTTTTCCCATGCAGCACACATAGGTGCATTTATACATACATTTATCACGACTTTTAAACAAATCTGCTTTATGAGTTTATTTTCACACAAAATCCTATTGGTCACTTAAGTATATTTTTTCCTACAATCTTTGTATACTATGGGGAGCTGTGAAAAGCATGCTGGTGTGTACCTTTTAGCCCTATTTTACCCTTCTGTAACAATAGGACAGTTGTAAATATATAGTTATAAATATAAAATAATAAATGACAAAATAGTTGAATTGACAAGTACATGCATGAGAAAGATGCCTCCGGGAATGTACTAAAACATTGGACAGAGTGATATCAGTCAGCAGGACCAAAGCTTAGTGTTGACAAAACTAAAATTTCATCATCCTTTTTTCCACCATGTCAATATTTCACTGGACTGGTTAAAGTTGAGGCGGAAAAATCTCTTCAGGGCCCATAAGACTCTTACGGGAGGGCTTTATAAAGGCTGGGATTTTGCCATTGACAGAGCAAACCTGGGCGGCTGCAGGCATCTGCAGCAGCACAACGCGTAGTAAAGGAGAGAGAAATGGAGAGCGGTTCCTTGCAAGCCATAATCTGGCCTGCCAATCCCAGCAGAGACGGCAGGGAGCAGAGGTCAAGCAACTCACTTAGGCACTAGAATATTCTATCTCAGTTTGTGAAAACTTCCCAGTGCACTCAGCGCGGCCTGCCTCTGCTTTGCTCTTGACCTTAGCCGCTTGTGGCTTGAGCGGTACGCTTGTTATTACACGTAAATCGATTTATTTTTTCTGAAGTTTACTGTTTTGGTGACACACTGTGCTAAATGGAATGATTTCAAGTTCTACTCACAGATATCAACTCCGATTTTTCATTTCTTTTCGTCACTTTCCCCATTTTAATAATAGAAAAATGGTTGAAAATGACAGATTAATTTAAATCTCCTGTGCGCTACAGCGGGAAATCGAGGACACCTTGGCCTTCAGATGTAGCGCTCGCCTCAGCAGAGTGTGTGGAGCGTTTCTTACTGCCAGTATGGAAAGCATTATCTGCTTGCAGATTTGCAGGCAGATTTCATTACAGATGAATGTATACAAAGAGAGGATATTTATTTGTTTTAAGGTAAATAAGCACAGGCAGCACAAATTTCTTGTAGTAGTCACATTTCATATTATTATTCGATAAATACAAATCCAGACAGTATCAGTACCAATTCATCTACGTGGGCTGCCTCGCCTGAGGATTCCTGGCACTCTGCTTGAGCTCAAAGCAACAGGCGTTATTACACAAAAATGGCACATTTTAATATACTATTATTTTATATTTAAGCCAAGATTTACACCTTCACACTTATGGCTAATGCTGCCTAAGAAAGCCAGCTGGAGATTAAAATGACAATAAGGACTTGGAATAATTTAAAAAAGAAAGTAGAATTTGCCTTCATGACTTAGGATTAGTTCAGGAGTTTAGACACTGGTTTTAGATTAGTGTTTTCATTTCCTGGCTTCTCCTGGGTAGATTATTTTACACTGAAAACAGGAGTTTTGACTGCCGGGCGTATTTTACTGAAAGCATATTACAGTGAGGCAAAAACAATGATCCCGTATCTCATGTTTGCAGTATCTTCATACCATCTATGCAGAGGGGGCAGATTCAAAAAGGCAGTAAATGCCAAGATTAGACCTTTAAATCATTCATCTGCACTCCAAAGATTATTTGGTGAATTAAGAACAGGTGTTTCCGGGCAGCTGTAATCACTGTGTGTGGGCCAGAGGTGACCTCTATCGCTGCCAGAGCATAAGCGGAGAGGAGTCTGAAAGAGCTTCCATTGCAGTGGCTTGTGGTTACTCTTGATACAGCCCCATGAGGAGAGCCACGTAATCTCTCTGGGATGCAGGCTGCATGGGGGCTCTGCCCTCTCGTGCTCTGGACTAACAACATTTTTTTATCCACAGTTGCATTCCCTGGACTATCAGCGTTGTTATTAAGGCTCTGACCTTGAAGCTCCTGAGACAACCTTGGCCAAGAAGGGCAGGCAGGGCAGCGCCACTGCTAGAGAGCAGTAAAAATGAAGAGGAGTTACTTAATGGAGATGGACCAGACACCAGACCTACAGGGGGAAGTGAGATGGTTTTAACAAATGCGTGAAATGAGAAGCTGTTCTTGGACGCGAAAGAACACCAGGGTAGCACTATTACTACTCATACTTAAGGATTTAACTTCACTTCCATAATATGCTTTCGTCTCCACTCCATTTGTGCTGCAGACATGAATGACAGTACCTCAAATCGTAGGTGAAATGATGGGGAATTACTTGCGATATGTCTACCCGGTGGACGAGAGAGAGAGAGAGAGAGAGAGAGAGGAGAGAAAGAAATCAAATCAAGAAATCCAATTCTGACTTCCCAGAAGAACCTAAGTAAACATCCTATCAACCAATACTTAACTTCCGAGATATGCCAATCACTACCACAACACATTCAGCAACTACCCAGAACATACTTGCAACACTAGAACACCTAGATGCTACCATCAGAAGTACCACCCATAGTGCAACTGCCTGCCAAATGCCATAACAACTAAATCCAGAAATAAAAACCTAAGAACCATTTAGTAACCATCTATAAATCTCATCAACACAACACATTTTGGCAATACACCTTATGAACACCCTATAATAACCACATAGCTTGACACCTTAGGCAACCTAGAATGCACTAACCACCACCACTCACCACATTTACACCTTTAGAGACACCCAGAACAACTTATTAACCACACAGGAAACACCTGCGCTTGACCCCAGAGTGCAACTAATCCACCATCACAGCCGTTTTAGCGACCCCCAAGACAGCCTGGATTAACCTGACACAGAAACACCTTTAGCAGCCTCAGATACTAACTTCCACTGCAAATGCGAGCAACCAGCCCAGAACACCTATGTGTAGCAATAACAGCAAATATTATAGCCACAGCTCTGTAAAATACATTTAGTTAAACCACTCCAGAACACCACACAGTGAAGGCTCTCTTCACTACTCACCTAGAACAATTATACTTTCTCCTCCCCATATACCAAAGTCTAGTTTACATTTATAACACACACCAGCATGTTTCCCAGTCATTCTAAACAATTAAGCATTAGATACAGATAGATGCTTTTGGACAGACAGGTTTACAGGGGATGTTTAATGAAGTATGTTGGAGCAGGCTCAAGTGGAGTTTCCATGATGACAGTTCAGTGTTTACATTATCTATTTCTTTGTTAATCTCCCTGAACATTCTCAAAGTTCCTCCAAGCAGGATTCTACTCAAACATGCATTGTGTATCTAAACAAAACTCAGTCTGCCAGCAACTGGCTAAACCCAAATGATGTCTATTAGATTAGCTTTCCCAGCAGGCCCATTCGGGGTGAGAGGATGGAGGAGAAGAGCTACTAACTCAAGAACCTTGGAGATGAGTGGATTTGGGGAAGACAGGAGTTGGAGCACACATGATCACTGTGTCTCAAAACAGACAAAACCGTGAGATGGACTCGGTAAAGACATGGGATCTGGCAAGTATTATTCTCCCTCCTCCCGGCCTGGATACTTTCCCAGACACCAGCCTTTGGGAAGGTGGCAGCAGAGGGCTATTTTCCTCTACACTTGTAAGGAGAAAGGGTCATGCAGTGTCAGTTTTCTAAAGAATGATGAAGCTGCTGGTATTGAACTGCACCAGCAATGTGGCTCTCACGCCAGCACTGAGGGGATTGTCTACAACTCAGTGGAAATAAGCTGACATGCAGCCAATGTTAAGAGCATTCCTATTAGATACACGAAGTACAAATATCTCTGAATTAATTAGAGGATTCCTAGCAAGTATGTGACCAGTCTAGTCAAATCTATTGAACTGTAAAAGGCCTAGTAAAGAATATTTTTGAGTTAAATTTGAAGCTCAACAGACAGCACTGGCATAAAGTAAAAAACAAAACAAAAAAACACTTAGTGGAAGCACTTTACAATGGCAGAGAATAGAGGACAATATATATATATATATATATATATATATACATAGTGTTCAACTCAAATAATATACAAGTTAACATAAAAATAATTGAAAGTGCAAAGTTATAAGCATTTTTGATATTAGCTTAACATTGGTTAAAGGGAAGAAGGGTCAGCCACCAAGCATCTAAAACATCTAGACCATAATGAAACATAAGAGCGCCTTATACATCCTGATGATCAGGAGAGGACAGGCTTCATACATAACATGCGAACCTATTGGATAAGAGGCGTGAAAATGGACTGGTCAGCAGATTACCTGTGTGCGGCGAGAGGATGGGTCACTTCATTCCCACCGCCATTAAATCCCCATTTGTGGATATAGCTTCCCTTATGGCTATAATCTGCCTTATGTGTTTATC
This sequence comes from Paracanthobrama guichenoti, assembly GCA_018749465.1. NCBI lineage: Eukaryota > Metazoa > Chordata > Actinopteri > Cypriniformes > Gobionidae > Paracanthobrama > Paracanthobrama guichenoti. The sequence continues at coordinate 10,521,759 of CM031956.1, read as the reverse complement.
AAATAGATAGGATAGAGTCTCTATAAGAAATTGCATTATCATGCGGCGCCAAATACCATCTGCAAAGCTGAGTGGATCCTTTCAATCAAATGCCTATTAGCCGCTAAGATATGTTGAGCCTTGCAAGTATCCTCACAGCTTGACAGCCCAAAAATATGATGCAACATAAAAGTTAAAATTATTGCAATCAGAAAACAACCTTCAGAGGAATCTAATAATAATTACTATAAAGAGTTCTTAAAAGAGGTTTTTGTGCTTAGTAGACAAGAATCAGTCGACATTTGGGCTGCACAATTGAGGGGAAAAACAACGGAGATTTTTCTGATAAAATGAGTAAAAAACAACAACAAAAAAAAAGAACAATTTGGCCCGATTTTTATTATGTATCCATCATCATCATCATCAAATCGCCTTTTTGCAGGGCGGCAGGCACCGATCTAAACAGTGCGTCTAACACATGCAAATGCTGGTGTAAGCATGGCATGACAGAATTGTGCCCCTCTATCAGCAGCGCAGACCGCCAAGCTGCCTGGTCTTCCGCGAGTTATGCGCCATCGGTCAGGGTTGATGTTAAAGACATTCATGTCCCGCTGACGACATCCTTAAAGCGGAGCTTGGTCGGCCACAAGCGGCGATGTCCCACAGCTAACTCCCCATGGAAGATGGACTTAGAGGCGTTCATCCGGCATACATGGCTGATCCATCTGAGACGTCTCCTCCGGATCATGGTGTACGTCACTGCTGTTAGTGAGCTTCAGCACGGTGGTGGTACCAGGACCCGATCCTGCCATGACAGGCCAAGGATCTGTTGTAGACAACGGAGAGTGAAAAAGCGCATTGGCTTGTGCTCCTGCCGCGGTATGTAGGCCACTTTGCACTTCCATATAGCAGAACGGAAAGCACACAGGATTATATACCCGCACCTTTACTTAAAGTGGCTGTTGTTCCAGATGCGAGACTGAAAGTTGCCCAAAGGTTGTTGAGGCACGACCTGGTATTCCCAGTTCAGCATCAAGGCTGTTGTTTGCTGTCAGGGTTGAGCCGCAGATAGACACATTTCTCAACAACCGAAAGCACTGTGCCATTGATGGTGACGTGAGGGGGAGCAGGAGCGTTCTGAGCCATCACCACTGCCTTACTGGGGCTTATGGTGAGTCCGAACTCTGTGCAGGCAGCAGCAAAGAATTGCACATCTCCTGAATTTCTTGTCTCAGTCTGAGCCATGAAGGCAAGCGTTATCTGCATAGACAACTTGACGTCCCTTCAAGGTTCTGGCCCTCAGGCAGGCCAGGCTGAAGAAGTTGCCATCACACCTGGTGTGCAGCAGAACCCCACCCGGATCCGGGAAATGCCCGTTGCAGCACAGCCAAGAAATAGATGCTAAAAAGGTGGAAGCGAGGACATAACCCCTGCTTTACTCTGCAGCAGACATCAAACTTGTTTCCCCATCATGGAAGCCTTGAGTATTGCCAAAAGAGTAGCCGGACAACAGAGTCACTGCAGAGCGACTCACATTAATCGAAAGCCTTAATCAGATCGCAAACACCATGTACAGAGGCGTTGCTGTTCCACACACTTTTCTTGAAGCTGGCGTATGAGAAAATCATGTCCAAGGTGGAGCAACCAGCACGGAAGCCAGCTACTGACTCCCATTAAAACATTAATAATAATTAAAATAATAATAATTTTTATTGCTGTTGTTGATCACAGCTGGTTTATAACACCGGAGAGGTCAATTTAGTTGTGAAAGCTTGCACACAGAAATGCATTTCAAATCAAAGCATTCAGCCGCACACATTTGAAATTCATAGTAAAAATAAGTTACAGCCTGTAAGTTGAGCATCGGACAAGAGCCCGATTAAGTTTCTTATCAGATTTCCAGAGGAGACATGCGCTACAAACTAGAGCACTCATGAACATGACCCTAAACATATACAAACCCCGTCCCACCTTTTACTCCGAAGATCAAGGTTCTCCACCCGCCGTTGACGCCTGACATCATTGACATTCTAGGCCCAGAACTGTTTACAAGTGCTTGAAAGGGAAGCACAAAGGTTGAGAGATCTGAGCTAATGACAGGAATCTATAAAGGAGGGTTACATATGCATGGTTTAAATAGAGGTGGCTGCAAAATGAGAGCAAGTCTCAGTTTGATGGCGCTCAACTAGCGCTTCTCCAGAAAAATCTCAAAAATCTGACACCACCTCAAATGGAAGCTCCCACGTTTAGATTCTCAGTGAGCTGATTTATTGCATCTGTTCTTGCCTACTTGTATTGGACGGGCTCCATGACTACCTGGTCTCACACTGAAAGGCCTATAGAACTTATGGAAGTGAAAGTTCAATTGCCCGGCGTGCATGTAGGTCAACAGAAAGTCGAACACATTCATCTCTATTTGCCAATATGATGTTTATGTGCACATGATGAACATGATTGCTTTATAACTGGACAAGATTTACAAAGTCATGTCCATGTAAAAATTCCAAGACTTTCCATGGTATCCTCTATAAATACACATGCCTCTAATGTCAGATAGGCATGACCATGACCTCTGAACTTAAGAAGCTTAGAGTTCAGTCCTATAAACAGCTGCATGATCTGTTGAGTCTACATTCCTTTCACACAGACACGCTCAGAGGTCACTGAAGGAGGTGTCTGAGGAGAGATTGCTGTATTTGCATTGGGACCGCAAGGGGACTTGCAGTGTAAACTATGCTCTGTCTAATGAGTGGCTTCAGAGCTGGCCAAGACGAGCTTTGGTGAAGGTTAAAGCTGGTTGTGCCACAGATCAGCTGGACAGGCCAACCCTAACACAATTATGACACCAGTGCCAAAAGTTACTAAATACAGTCTGAGCATTAAAGCCGGACAAGGCCACAGTGTCTATTTCTACACAGCAGCTTTTGAGAGTCCAACTTGCACAAGCTGTTCCATGCTGACCTTAGGCTCTTTGGCAGAAAGAGTTCCTGATAGTGCCGGGGAAAAAGTCTTCCTGGATATCGAATAAAGATCTGTTACCAATCCCTACCTCCTACTGAAAAAAAAAAAAAAAAATTAATTAGTATTCTTATCTTGTTTTACAGTAAAATACATTATCTTTTTTAAATAGATAAATTGAGATTAAAATAATATTTACAGTACTTTATATACTTAAGATATTAAGACTTATTTTGAGTAAATACTAATAAATAAATAAAAAATAATTAAAAATAATATTATATTATATATATATATATATATATATATATATATATATATATATATATATATATATATATATATATATATATATATATATATATATATATATACACACACACACACACACTATTAATAATACAAACTTAATATTTACTTATTTTATATATGAATTAATTTCTTACCCCATTAGCACTTTTCATGTTTTAACCATAAATCCCACTAAATGATGTTAGTTTTGTGCCATTGATATATTGGCAAAAATATTTTAACCTCCTAAGACCCAGCAAAAAAAAATTGAATTTAGTATTTTTTCCATGTCATTACATTGTTCAGAGCTCAAATGGAATTTTTTTGAAAAATGATATTTTATTCATGTTTTGCTATATCCTTGTGTGTGGACACCAGGACAGAAAAAATAAAATAAAATGACAGGCAGTGTCATTTTTCAATCAATTTTCAGGTTTTAGATGATTCTCAACTCTGTTATGAAAGCTATAATGGAATTCATTTATATAGCATTTTACTTTAATGCAACATGTGGGTAAAATGGCCATACATGGGTTTTCCCATTCAATGCAATGTATCTATACACTGTCTGTAATTTGCATATGAATGTGTTCTTGGAGCAAGATGTAATGAAAAAGAAGTGTAATAATGGGAGTAGTGGGCAACACTTTAATAATATCACCTAATATTTTATATGTCATTTCTTTCCTATATTCACTTGTTGTGTCTCCAAAATGGCTGATAAACATGCTTTAAGTCCCGGTGTCCTCCATTGAGGACATGTATGAAATTTCCCTGAGATCTTGATTTATAACAAACGATTTGACAATTAGTCAGATTTAAATGATAATTACAAAATATTATCATATTTCCATAAGAGTGCTAAATTTGATCATTCATTCATTTTTAAAGACCAAGGAGAAGTTGTCGTCAGTGGTGAAACCTCAAAACACTGAATGTTCTCTTTACAGGACATCCAGACTTAAAACTGTGACATGTATGTGTCAGAGAAATTCACTAAAATATAATGCCCTCATATGTGGACAGTGGCACCCAGGAGGTTAATATCTCATGCAATTTTATTTTAAATAAATTATTTTCATTTTAAAGATATTCAGATTCTATTTCTGGAAAACCAGACAAACATACTAAAAATGTTTACTGCAGACTTATTAACCTGCATGGCTTATCCTCCCTTCTCTGTCTAATACACACACAAACAGACATCTGATGCAGGGAGCTAGAATAGGGGTGTTAGCTTTGCTTGCTCTCCCACTATAGGAAATGCTTCATAGTATACATGTAATGTTGTGAGGGACACATAATATATCTAATTACCGTAGCATTTCCCCATGGCTCTTCAGCGGAGACCAAAGACATTATTTGATGTAATGTGAGAGACGCAGCCTCCCAGAGGAAGGAGAGGAGCAGCAACTGCAGTCTCCAGCAGCTCCAACAGGGGAGCCATGTAGAGGAGCCTGTGGCTATTTTTAGACCATTGAATAGAGAATTTATTTATAGAGCTTTGAGTTCTGTCGCATAGAGGAAGCAGTAGCTGTAGGGGTTCAGAGGATCAAAGCTTTGCTGACAAGCAGCTCTTAACGGAAGTAGGAGAGATTGACAGGCGGTGCTCTCTCGGACAACGAACCGCAGCATGTCTACTCTGCCTGCAGCATGACAAAACACAGTCATCATCAGCCCTGCCGTGACATTTGCACATTCTCGGAGGAATAGCAGCACTTGGGCTAAAAGCAGCCTCCAACCCAATGCACATCTCCACAATAAAGCTCTGCAGTAGACAGAAATAGTCTGCCTGGTTCACGTCAGTGTTTTAATCTGCTGGTCACAAATAGAGCATTCAGAGGTCAGGCAGAAGACTTCAGCCAAAGCTGCTTGCAAAACAACAGCAGAAATGTGACGATATGAGATTGATTTCAACAGTTCTGATGGCTTAATTCAAGACTGAACCAGTTTAATTTCAGAATGGACATGTGGAATAAATCAAATAAATATCTCTTCAAAGTAATATGTACAGATGATGGCATATTCAGGGGTAGTATCACCAGGAGAAAAGCAGCCGGAGATGGATCCCTATTAAGGCGATTGTGAGGATCAGATGAATAATATATGATTCTGTTTGGGGGATTAGTCCAACAATGAGTAAGGTAACGTGACAAGTCTTCACAGATGATATTCCGGTGCCTCTAGTGGACAGCAGATGCAACTGCAGACAGTTGTTCATGACGGACACTGCAGCAACATTTGAATCTTTCAATAAGTCCTTCATCCACAGAGGTTATGAAGAAACCAACACAGGAACAATGCAGTTCTGAATCTGCATGCAAGCAATAAGAATAGCTTCAGTGATTTGTCATCATTACAGTGTCCCCACCCAGTGACTCCAAAGAGCATTTGGACATTTAAGACGCAATAAAAAATGTATGAATGTCATTGCATTAATAAATAAATATCAATTCAATCAGCACCTGCAAATAAATCATAATCGTGTATTTCACCACATTAACTATGAACTACTAATGTTTGACAACTAGAAAGTTTCACCATACTTTTTTTTGTTTTGTTTTTTGTGGTTGACTGATAGAGATTTTTGGATGGTTGATGGCAATTATATATCTTCAAGAGCAGGGTGGACAATGGTTGATATTGGTTTTATATCACACTATTGAATTTAAAGATAGTAAATAACACAAGCTGCAATTAAAATTGGATTTATGTAATATTTACTAAATTAGAAATCAATATTATAAAAACCTACATAAAAGTAAAATAAAAGATTTATACTTTAAATTCACAAAAAGGACATGAGAACTGTTAACAACAGTGCACTCAGTAATCTGGCAAGTCCGTGCACACTGGGAATCGCATTCTCTCAAATCAAGACCAGCTAACACTAATTTTATATATAGCACAGTCTTGAATTAGTGAAGAATTTAAAGTTTGTTGCTCATGTGTTTACAGTGACAACAGAATTCTCCTTAGGAGCCATAAGGCATTCTCATCACTGTCAAAATAAAAGTCTGCCAACATTTATCAGACAAACAGAAAAACATTCAAACTACATATCTATTGTTTAATTTTCAACCTAACACTGGTGCTTTTATAATATCAGTTGGATTGATATTTTGTTATCTATTAATGACAAGTATTATTATATAGGACAATAATTTGTGTCAGTGTCCAAATATTTTTAGGATCCACTGTACAAATTTAAATAACAATAAAACTATCCATCAGGTATCATTAAAATGGTGCAACATATTTTTGTAAGAATGTTTTGTAAGATCTTGTCTTTAAGTCAGCATGTTAGTCATCTCAAGTAAGCTGGAAACCAGTGCAAAAGGTTTGACTAATAAAATAAGATCCAGTTTCTTCAACCGCAAGACAGTGAAGCAGACAAGTTAGTACCAGGGCTTCCCAAAGCATCATTTCGAAGGACAGCTGAGGTGTTGATCCAAGCGGTAATTGCAGGAAATGGCACACTCCACCAGTAGCCATGTGCTACAACAACGTGTCTGCCTGCCACTGCAGCTCATCTCTCATTGGATAAAACAATCTCCACTAGTAGCAGCCCTGGGCAAAGTGGAGATCAAGTATATGGGCGGCCACTCCACAGCAGGGCCTAAGCACCATTCCAATACATACACCAGTCAAATGACGCATTAAACAGCAGCCATCCGCCCCCCTCACGTATGAAGAGCCCTAAAGGGAAAGTGCTTCTCATGGTCTGTGTGTGTTTGAATACTGGCTAGCAGACTCCTATCAGCAGCAGATGTTGTTCTGTCATGGATATTATCCACAGCTAGCGATAAGGGAAGGTGGGTGAGGCGATCACAGAGGGGAGGATGGCGAGGTAGTTGGAGGGGACGTAGCCTCTCTGGCCACGCGCCTCCACCAGACTCCATTCCTTGTTTCCACGCTTATCGTGAGGCTCCACCACCCGCACCGGCTCACCAGCCCTCAGAGAAAGCTCCTGACTTCTCCTCGCAGTGAAGTCATAGCCCGCATACACCTGCAAGTGGAGAACGGAGAGTGTTTCAGTCTGGTTGGTAATGAGTTATTTTCTGTGAGTCAATGGCAAAACCCACACAAACAGCAAAACTGAATAACAGACTTTGAAATTTGTCTAGAGAATGAATGTTTTTTGAGTGCTCTGTCGAGTATATGCAACATCTTTTTAGATTGGAAAGTTAAGTGGTATTTAGTGTTACACAATGTGCTTGAGACATGTTCAAGTGCTAAGAGTGGGATGTTTATGATATTATAGCTCATAAGGGCATAAAAAAAAAAAAACTAAGTGGAGAAGAAAATCTGAAAGGATAAAATTAAATAAAATGCTCCCCTGTGGCTAATACCGATAATGCATTATGAATCATGTTCATTAGCGGTGTTTGCTAAAAACTTCAACACATTGATATTGTTAAATATCTGGAGTCAATAATTTTATCCCTTAAAACTCATGATCACCAAAATCGACAATATTTAAAAATGTCTTCATGCTGTAAAATAGCTTGAATGCAACTCTACCTATTATGATTTATGAATCATGTTTATTAGTGGTGCTTGCTAAGGCTAGCATCACTATTGATCACACTTTCTCACAGGATTTAAACAAACCTAAAATGTTGAAGTGAAAATGAAATGAAGTTAACTAAAAAAAGTAGCGCCAGATCTATCATTGCATATTGTGACGTGCAGCCAAATGTAATGGATTATTGAAAAAATGTAGGGCGGACAAAAATGAACATGAGCCTGCAATCGATTGTGGGTGTGGTTTAACCAGACTAAATGATTGGAGAAGTCCTGCATTCGTCAACAGAGAGAAGTTTCACTTATATGACATTGCGGTTAAAATTATGAGATAATAATTCACAGTAATAATCAATAACATCATGCATTTAAAAATCTATATATTCATGCAAACCCCCTGTAGGAAATCATTGTATCCCTTAAAACTCATCTTTGATCACCAAAAATCAACATCAAAATGTCTTCATGCCTTAAAATAGCTTGAATACAACTACACCCTTGTTTCATTTAGTATACGCAGACCCATGAATATGCAAATGAGCCCCGGCTCCATTCACTCATACATGCAAGTCGATGTATCAGAATGGTAATTCGCTTTATGCATCGCTTTCTCTACAACGCCGGATACATAATTAATATGATTGGCCTTTTGCTTGACTACTTAATCAAACAGCTAATAACACAAATCATGTTCCTGTTCCCATCTCAGTCTACCTTCTAAAAACCAGCATCCTTAAAAATGCTTTGAATATCATAGAACATCATAGTTTATCATAACATCGAATATACATAATTTACCTGCTATATTGCTAAATGTACCCGATTTTTCATATCAACAGAAAATACACCGGGATAACTTTTCTCTTCGCAGCATAGTAATGATGATATGCTAAAGCCCGCCTGCACACTGACGTGATTGGTTACAAGGTAATTTGTGACTTATGAAACCGTGTCTTTTTGTACAGTTGCAATGAGAAAATACTCAGCAATGGTGTTGACTTATGACTTTGGTTTTGTCTTAAAGCATATTAAAAACACCACATAGACAAACAACATATAATTTATTAGGAGCCATAATGTTAATTTTCTTCACAATGATAAACAACCTGTGAAGGTGGTTTAGAAAAATTTGTCACATTTTTACAGTCACAACAGCAGTGTATCTCTCTCATACAGCTAAAATCTACCTCCGATATTTTCTGCTTTCCTAAACATGAAGCCGCAATGACATGGAACCATTTGACAGCCAGATCATGCAGATGACTGAATCGGTGTATGTGTGGGTGTGTGTAGGTGGCGTGATAGAGTATGTCACTTTAGCTGACAAGGAGCGGCAGTTCATTTCTGTTCTTCCAATACTGAATTCACAAATGCTGAAGTGTGTGATCGATGATCATGAGATACTGCAGACCTGCTATTAATCTCCTAAGGTCTCTGTTCTGTTTGACACACAAATCAGCCGAATAACTAGGTGGCCTTATGACCCGTCAGTCAAAGCGCATGTCTGTGCCTGTGTGTGTCACTCACCTGAAAACAGGGTGTGGACATGGTGGTTAGGAGCGGCTGGGCTCCGGGTGTGTAGGAGTGTCTTCGGGGTCCTGGACCGGTGGGCATGATGTTCAGATGAGGAGACTGCGGCGGGTCAACTGTTATCTGGTGGTAGCGTGTCAGTTTTGAGGCAGGCACATATCCCCCTCGGGCCTGAAGAAAATTAAAAATTAGAAGTCCTATCAAGACACTCAAATCTGCACATTAAAAAGGCTCTTCTCTGCAGATTGACGAGAGCTGACTGTAAAAAATGCTTTAACTGTACTTGACCAGCAGATGGCATAGCAGTCATAGCATTACCAAAGGCTTTCAGCAGCAATTGCTGTACCGGTAATATTGTAAATACTGGGTATATTATATTACGTGTATATATAGGGTGGATGGTATGACCAAAATTGTATATAATGAGATCAGAAATCAGTTTATTAAGTTGACCCTGGCTGCTAGAAGGGTCACCACGATATTGCCAAGCAAGACAAGTTCCTGGATCTGCAGCTTGTTGATCCTGGAATAACATTCCTGTCCAAAAACAGTCCTTACCCTATCCCTACCCTAAACCTAACTTATCCCTAAAATCAGAGGAAAATTATAGGTGAATAAGAATGGTGTAGAAGCCCTAACCCTTGTTGTAAGCCTAAACTTGACATTAACTCTAACCCTATCTCAAAAATCTGATTGGTTGATTGGAATGTTGTTCCAGGATCAACAAGGATGTGGATCCAGGAACATGTTCTACTTGATGACATCACTTTCACCCTCAGGAACATACAAAAGTCAAAATAGTAACTGCCAAGCACAAGCAGTGCAACACAAGTGATATGAAAAGCAATTTTAGACAAAATATTTACACTATATGTTCTCTAGCTCTACTTTATTCCAACAGCTTATCTATTATTACAGTACATCTCCATTTTTATCATTAGACCTAAATCTTTCCATTTTGCAGATGCCGACACTATCAAAATATCACTGCACTAAAGTAAGTGTAATTTGTATGATCAGATGGTTTATATTTAGCAAGTGAAATCAGTTAAATCACATGGATTTTAAGATTCTCTATTAGAGTAAGTGAAATTTATACTGGCAGATGGGTTGTACTAAGCATTCATTTAATTTAAGAAAATACCTTTTGTTTGAATTTACATAATTTTCACATTTTTTCTTGTTCCTAGGCCCATTTGCATGCAGAGATTTGTCATGTGGATAAATCTTATTCAATTAACAAAAATCTGCTGGTATAAACTGATCTCAGCTCAGTTGTCTTTAAATGCACCATGACCGAATTCTCCACAGGTTTCCACAAGCCAGTTTTACCTCCTGCATCAACCAGCCAGCGGCGACGGTCTCCTCGCGTGTCCATCTCACTGACGACAGCTACCAGATCTCCCTTGCTGAGGGTCAGGTCAAGGTCACGGGTGCCCACCACAGGGCCTGTCAGCTGGTAGATCTTCGCCGAGCCATGCTTAGCGTTCAGAGCCTTGAGACGCTGCTCACACGCGGGACTGAGCGCCTGAGACGTCACAGACATGAAACAGAAAACCCTGATTTGATTAGTACCTCCTCAATCGTGATATTACATGCAGCAGCATAAATTACATTTAGAATGTGAACGTACATAAAATGAGACATAAGTGCAGTAATTACAGTACTGGATCACTCAACATGAGAGGAAGATGCTCTAAGGATTTACATATGTGATCTACATTTTGATCCCTGTCAGGAAACGCGCAGTACTTCTGAAGACTACAGGGCACCTCTATGTTTGATCCTTCTGCCTTTCTTTCTAAACTTATCCGGACTGATGATGATTAGAACCTGAACGCTGAGGCTCTGAGTAGTAACATCTGTCATGTTGTGTCATTAACCATAGTGATGGTCTAATGCTTATGACATGACATCACAGACAGAGAAGTAATACCAATACACAACATTAATATAGCTCTAAAATATGAAACATGACAATGGTGCGGTCTTTGCGTACACTGTCAAAAGACAAAGAGATTAAAAATACACAACAAAAATCAAAATGTACTCTATTTAAATGTAATAAATGATCCTGGACTCATCAGTGAACATTAGGAAAAATTATGAAAACAAACTTTCATTTCCTCTCAAACAGCTTTTCTTTCTGGATAATTAATTTTAGCTCACTTTTCACAAACCAGTCAAGTTGATACAAGTCCTGAAGCATGATCAAGTCCCGTCCCCAACATTTTTCGGTCACATACACTATCATTTTGTCCAGTAGTATAGTTTTGCTGTAATTTGCATTTGCATTTGACTAAATAAAAAGCAGCTGTTTAGGGCCACCCGTAATACAATAACCCTAGGACATAACATATTTTACTACGGTATGTTCGAAATTAATGGATGAATTGATGTAAAACACATGAGATTTAAACTACATCAAGATGAATGAATGGCTGCATTTAGCTATGGTTGTATTCCAACACTGTCCACACAGGCACCATTAAACTGCAGTAAGGGGACAAAGTGTCCCATAGGAAGATGTCTCCACCCGGCAACAGACAATAGTGTGTTTCTGTGTTGGAACTGACCTGCACAATGGGAGCATTGAGTTCATCTTGAACACTCTGACACAAGCTCTCCATCCTCCTCGAACCCTCCAGCACCGAAGTCTCTGCCCACTTCCAGAACTCACCAGCTTCCAAATAACTGTGTGGGAGCTGCCAGGAGACAGAGAGCAATTCATAAACACTGCCAGCCTGCAAAAAGCTAAATTTAATGACATTTTTCCAACCACATGCTTGCCGTGTCGCTCAGTGGTGGATTATTACACAGAACGTCCAACAGTTCCTGTAATTGACAGGTATTCAAGTGTAACTAAAATCATGAGGATGACATTACTACATGACTGTGAAGGTGAATCTCGTGAAACTTATGAAGAACATGTCCAGGTTATAATTTACTCTAAAATAAAATAAAAATGTATATATATATATATAAAATATTTTGCATGGCGAAAAAAAAAAAAAAAAAAAAAAACACACATTTTACACCATTAAGATTTTTTTGTATTGTGAGATTATTTTTCATGTAAAAAAAGAAAAAAAGATAAATGTATATTTGGTAATATAATGTACTGCATTTAATTTAATGCTGATGGATTATTAATATTAATATTAATAATAATAATGATAATAATAATAATAATAATACTACATTTTGTAGTGGACAAAAAATACAAGATATGATTGAAAGTATAAAAGTTAATTTTTACATTTTTATTCACTCTAGAATTAGGCACTGTAGAAATTAATTATTCCCTTGGTTATCTCTAAGATTGTGATCAGGTTTAGTTCAATAAAGGGTGAGTTCACACACATTATACATTTAGTCTTGGGTCATTTTTAACACCGAACCTAAAAGATACACAAACACACACAAAATTACTTTACAATGAGTGCATTTATACAGCATTTAATGCTGAGCCCAATACACAGCATTTTTTGGATGCTTGGTAAGTTACAAAATGTACATCATAAAACCTGTTTTTTTTTTAGGTTCGCATTAAAAATGACAGCGTTGAATGCTGGGACTAAGGGTGTGTTCACACTTTGCTTGGTTCGTTTGTCAGGACCAAAACAACCCCAAACCTTTAGTCCTGGTTTGCTTAGCGCTTCACACTGGCATTTTTAATCACCAAACCTAAAGATACTGAACATAAAGGCATAGGGAAACATTCACAATCTGATTGGTTGGCTTTTCTGATGTATTGCTTTTTTGAGACAGAACTTACCGAACATTCAAAACAATGCTGTGTGCTGGGATAAATGTGCTCGTTGTGTGTGTAGCCTGCATATGATGCTATTTTGACCAGCTGAGAACTCATGAAGAGCTTATAAAATCAGCGGCAGGAATCCCTGTCACACGCAAATGAAGATCTGCTGTGAGGTTCTGATGCCTGTACTGAACTTTGATTGGTAACATCGCGACTATGATGAGAAAAAAAACAGGTATGCGTGAGCATTCTGTCCTTATTAGGATCTCATCTTCCTGTTTTTGGTTTGTTTACATGTCTTTGGTCCAAGTTGAGTTCATATAGCATTTGAACCGCACCATAGTTCATTTGGTAATGGATCAAGACCCATATTTTCAGTAGGCTTGGTCCGCATTAGGCTTTGGGTGGCAGCATTCACACTTATTCAAATGAACCGCACTAAAAGAGCAAATTGCACCAGGTTCATTTTACTTGAACTAAACATGCCAAGTGTGAACACACTCTAAAATTTATATTTTTCTTTTTAGGTCCCAAACAAAAGAACCAAGAGAACCAAGTCTGAACTAAAGCCTAAAGCTCACCTTATTTTGTCCTCAGCATTCAGTAAAACCTCAGTATTTTAGCTTTTTCTGTAAAAAGTACCTGATGGGTGAAGCTGGTGGCCAGCTGCTCCATATCCGCCGCCAAGTCTCTCTGCAGGCAGCTGAAGGCCTCTAGCGTGGCCCACAGGAGCTGAAGGGCTTTCCCGTTGAACTGCGGCAGCTCGTTCAGCAGCAGAGTGTTCATGGTCTTGTAGGTGTTAGCTATAGCTTGCTCCTCAAAACTCAGGTTACTCTTCTCCTCGATTAGCTCATAGTCCAGGAGCTTGTCTTGACGTTTGCGGATGAGGTTTCGTGGTCCTGCCATGAGTTCTCGCAGTGAGCTCAAGGGCATAAAGACTAGTGTCTTCAAACGATTCTCCTGTAAGTAACAGCAGAAGTAGAGGAAAAGAGATGTACAAATTACATTCAGAAGGCAAGATACAGTACTAGAAATGTAGTTGGTTAAATTTAAATCAATAACAAAATATAAATTTTTTTTTTACATATGTCACTATATAATGCATGAACCACTGTCTTCCTCTCAAATAAGAAGCATACTGCTAAAAAGGATGCTGTGTGCGACAATTTCAACCATAATTTCAATGGTTGGTGAACAGTTAAAAGATCTTGGAACAATTTGTATCCCTACATGATACATGGTGTTTTTGCAGCAGTATTGGTTCCAGCAGGGTTAGACATTGATGAATGGAGAAAAGTAAAGTGGCAAACAGAAATACTCTGACAAATGTCTCATGACAAATGTTGGTGTTCCAGACTTTAGTCAAAGACGCCATATTTAATTTGACATGTACAAAAATGAGGCAGTGAGGGATAGAGGTACAGTGTGTAACGGAAAGCTGCAGGAATGAGTCATAAAACCCGGAAACTAGAGTTAACGTATTAGCACTTGCGGTTCAATTGTCCTGAAGTCAATGGTGTTTTTTTTATATGTTTTTATTTTTATTAAATTCCTGAAATAAGGTCTGTGGTTAACACAAGCTCAAGATATTTTGACGTTTTATTCTATGACATTAAATATTGTACATCAGTGATTTCTTGTAAAAGGCGGTTGTTGGTAACATTAAATGCCATCATGCTGACCAGGTAAAATCATCTACTCACTAGTCCGTTTTCACAGCCTTGTTGTGTTTGTTGTTGTCTTGCAAAGCATTAGAACTCCAACTCAAAATTCATAAAGGGTGTGTTAATTTGTGAAAGTTATCATGATGAACAAAACATGCAAGTTGTTAGTCAATCTATTTTCTAGAAAAAGATTGACTAGAAAATAGTTTGCCTAGAAAATCATCCCTGTCGGTACTGAAATTATAAAATTGTGACTCCCGCGGTACCCGCAGCTGCGTTCAGTCGCTTCCGTGTTTATCTAAGTGCAGGGCTCCAGACTGTAGCTGAATATAGACTAGTGTCTGTGAATATTAAACCGCAAAATACTATTTAAATACTACTCCTGCATGTTCTGTGGGAATGAAGTCGGGCGCAGATGCGCGGGCAGGTGCGTGCGCACAAGCACGCACGCGCTCGCTGTCTTTGTAGCCTCTGCCGTGTGTCACTATATGAGGACACGAACGCATAAACCATCACTTCATGAGAATTTAACGTTTCATTTGAGAAAACTGTCATATCATGAGCACAGACACTCAAAGGTCTTCACGGCAACCCGTCAAAATAAAAGTTTGGTTTAAAAAATTTTTTTTTAAATTGACAGAATATATTAGGCTACTGTTGTACAGTAGATTTAACTACATCTCTATGTAATAATAATACATCTCTAATAATAATTATGCCTAGATGGTTGATTATTTTTCACTTTTTATAAACAATGCTTACTTTTAAACAGCATACAGCCTTTAAATGTTTGTATTATTTACTTAATAAACTTAATACATTTAATTAAAAAAAATGTAAATGGTTAAATAAATAATTTTTTTTTTTTTTTTACATTTAGCTGTGGTACTGAAATTGGTACCGAGTACCGTAAAATTGTTATGGTATTAGTACCGACTACTAGAATTTTGGTACCATGACATCCCTATGTGTAAAGTTTATGCACAAACCTGATTCCAAAAAGTTGGGACACTGTACAAATTGTGAATAAAAAAAGAATGCAATAATTTACAAATCTCATAAACTATATTTTATTCACAGTAGACTATAGATAACATATCAAATGTTGAAAGTGAGACATTTTGAAATGTCATGCCAAATATTGGCTCATTTTGATTTCATGAGAGCTACATATTCCAAAAAAGTTGGGACAGGTAGCAATAAGAGGCCGGAAAAGTTAAACGTACACTTTTTTTTTTTTTTTTTTTTGGAGAGATTCACAAGAACTGAATCTCTCTGAATGATGTGAATTGTAATCTTCTTAAGGTCTTACATATGAGGGGTAAATCCACTGTCTGAGTGCCACTGTGATTTCTTTAGAGAACAAGGCAGTTTTCTCCCCTTCCAGATCAAGATCAGCTTCCTCTGGTCTGCAGCTGAGGAACCTCTGTACACAGAAACAGAGCTCAGATGGTTAAATAAAGCTTTACAAACACAGCCATAACCTCAACATCACAATCTTCAGGAACCCCATCCATCTGCCCTGGGATCAACCCTCATACATTATTTTCCTTTCATTCACCAACTGGAATAACAATGGGAAATGTTGGATCCATGGGCGTACTTGCTTCACATTGAGGAAACACCAAAACAACTGAGAAGATTAACTCTTTGTTAATTTCTAACTATAGCCATTAAGAGAAAGAACAGTAAAACCAAACCTGTAGATGGTTGAGATAGGCCTCCATGTTATCATGAAGCTCTGAGATGCCCCTCTCCAGGACAAAGAAGAAGCCAGCAAGAGCATCAAACTCTTCATCCTTTAACTATGATGAGATTGATTTACAGGTCATCTTTTAAGGATTAATTTTAAAAACACATCTTATGTGGCAATAATGTCTGAGGCTTTGTGGAAACAATGTGGTTCTTTCAACATGCCAAACATTTCTGTTCCATTGTTTACACCAAGCATTGTTCTTTGGTGTAGTATCACTGTACGGCAGTTACCTTTGGCACAATTCCTGTCTCGTGCTTTATGTACTGGCTGAACCGGGCCGTCTTCTTGGCAATGCTATGGCCACTGAGTCGATTGATCTTGTCCTTGATGGTCAGGTTTTCTGTCTTCTTGTACTTGTCAGCTATGACAGACAGACAGTGACGATAATTAAACAAATCACAACCTCAAGCATTTCATTCATGTTTCTATGCTATTGTTATCAATGTATTTGCATACTTTGGTTCGGTCAGCTTTGCTTTCTAAATTGCGAGCATGTTCTCACCCACTTCACGGAAGCGCTTGTATTCATTGATCCTGCAGTTGATCTGGACCGCAGTGTGAGCGGTGTGCTCCAGTTTGAGGTAGGCAGGGTGTCGGGGGTCTGTGTGTTTCTGGATGGTCTGGAGCAGCAGGGGGTAACGGGCGATTCTCTGAACCGGCATCACCAGGAAGAAACTCAGAGTGGATGCATTCACATCGGGACTGAAGACAGACAGGATCAGGGGCCAAAAATGAAAGGAATACACTGGTGTATTTGCCTAGGAACTCTGTGCTCTCAATGAGTTTGAGTCATATACAACCTCAGTTGGTTGTTGTTTATGAACTTACGCAGATGACTTGATGATTCGGACCATTTCCAGCCACAGGGCCTCTTTCTGCTTGTAGCTGTTCTCTAGCGCAGTGATGTTGTTGTAGTTGGCAAGATACTCCTTATAGGCCATCTCTATATCTTGAGACAGACTAAGGAAAGAGTCACCTGAGAGAAAAAAAAAAAGATACTTTATAATGTAAAACAAGATTTACATCTTTTCCATGCAACATACAGTACTCTTCTGTTCAAAAGTTTGGGGTCAGTGTGATTTTTTTCTTTAAGGATGCATTCAATTGATCAATAGCAACAGAAAAGGCACATATAAATAAATGGTGTTCTTTTGTACCTTCTGTTCAAACAACCTTGAAAAAAAATGTCTCATGGTTTCCGCAAAAATATTAAGCAGCACTGTCTTTAACATTGATAAGAAATGTTTCTCGAGCAGCACATCAGCATATTATTGTGATTTCTGAAGGATCATGTGACACTGAAGACAGTAATGATGCTGAAAAATCAGCTAATTAATATTAAAACTTACACAATATTACTGTTTTTACTGCCTTTTAATCAAATAAATGTAGCCTTGATCAGCATAAGAGAGCTCCAAAACAAAAAGGAATTTAAGCATAAAATTCTAACCCTCATACATCATTATTCTTATCTTGAAATTCAAGTTCTGGATTCCTCAACCATGAGCTCAAGGAAAAAAAAAAATTTTGATCTGCAGGTGGACATGACACACAGACAGCGTGACTGCGAAAGAACTGAGAAACTGAAAGTGAACTGGAAATTCAGGTCTGTCCGGCTGCACTCACAGAGGATTTCTAGGTATTTCGGGTCGCTGTGATGTATCTGTTCCTGGTCTAGGAGGCTCAGGAGTCTGCTGGAAACATCCATCACTTCATCAATGTGCTGGAACATGTTCTCTAGGTTGGGTGGAGGCGGCTACAAAGGACACAATAATATATATAATATACGTTAGGGTTAGACATTTCAAAAATGAAAGGAGGAAAATCATTTTGTCCCATTTATTATAAACAACATAATAATTCAAAAACATGACTAATGTCCCATTCCCCTGGTTTGAATCAAATATTAATTTTATATTAGTATTATCCCAATATGATTGATTATTCTTTTTATATGATCCCTTATATCTTTAATATTCAATTTTTGTATATTGTTTGCTTAGTTTTTGATCATGTGGGTTTTTGAACCATCTGTAATAAGGTCTTGTTTTATAGTGGTATTATGTTGGCCTGTAACTAATATAAGAAGTAATTTACTTAAAGGGACAGTTTTACCCCATGATTTAAAATCCATCCAAGCCATCCTAGGTGTATATGACATTCTTCTTTCTGATGAATACAATCAGAATTACATAAAAAAATGTCCTGGCTCTTCCAAGCTTTATAATGGCAGCCAAAATCTGAAGCTCAAAAAAAAGTGCATCCATCCATTATAAAAGTACTCCACACGGCTCCAGGCGCTTAATAAAAGCCTTCTGAAATTAATCGATGGGTTTGTCCAAGAAACGTATCCATATTTAACATGTTATAAAGTAAAATATCTAGCTTCCGCCAGACCGCCTTTTGTATTCAACTTCCGAAGTTCAAAGCGCTTGTCTGACGTCATACGACACGGCAGTTACGATTTTTTCACAAGTTGAATATGGAAGGCGAATGTCATATACACCTAGGATGGCTTGAGGGTGAGTACATTATGGGATAATTTTCATTTTTGGGTGAACTATCCAAAGTATATTCAAACTTGTTCCTACACAAATTTAACTTGGGTAAATTCCTTTAATCACCTTTGCAGTAAATTTATTTCATTTTGACAGTTTAGAGGCTAATTGTTGTATTATCTAATTAGATTATTTATGTTTATATTGATATAAAAATCATAGAGTGCTTCAATGGTATTTCAGTGGTGGTGGAAGTAATACATATACAACACAGATGGTGGTTGATCTTAAACTGGGACATTTACTGCCATTCAGTGGGTGAAAGTGACTACAAGAGAACTTGTGTACCTGGAGTTTCTGCAGGTTGCTGTGGAGGGTGACCGTACAGAGCTGCAGATGTTTCAGGTAGTTCCTCTCGGTCTGCAACAGCTCCTCTACAACCATGTGCTGCCTCTGAGCGGCTCTCTCCCTGGCTGCTGTCTCCTCTACTGCAGCCCGTGCCTTCCTCTCTTCTTCATCCTCTTCTGCAGGCTCTTCCAGGGTGTCATCCATTTCTTTAGCTCCTTCCTTCTCCTCTACCATCAATCTTATCTTATCATTTGCCTTCAGCGAATTCGCCATAGCAGGAATGCCTAAAATGTGAATATATAGAAGTGGTTAAACAGCTTTTACATTTATAAAGAACTTAATGGGTAGCACACACTAAGGCCCTGTTTACACCTGGTATTATGATGCATTTTGGTCGATCGGATTACAAGTAGACGAGGGAGACACATACCCGTTTACACCTGGGGTTTTAATCCGTCTCTTTTGTCCACTTTCGACCACTTCTGTCCTGATTTCATTGAGGGGAGGGTCTATGGGTGGGTAAATGTATGTTTTTTTTTTTTAGATCTTTCGATCTAATGGACAAAATAAGCTTACACAATTCACATATGAACGCGCCCAGAGATGACGGAAAAACATATGGAGAGCATCAGCTTTTGTTTCTGCTCTGACAGCCGCAAGACCATGCTGAACGCTGGGAGTACGTGTTAGAAATCAGGAATGCTAAGAGAACATTGTGCTTGGTACGCTTTTCATTTTCAGACCAAACTTGGGTCTCCAGCCGACAATGTTTAAATCCCATAATATTTACGCATTAGGTCAGCAGGCTGAGAGTAGGCGGTCTTTTGTGACTGTTTGAACACATTTGACAACATGAGCATCACACACTATGAAAGCAATCCAGTCAAATGCGTTTTCGACTACCTCTGGCAGGGCTGGCCCAGAATTTTATTTGGGGCCCTCAGTACCACCAATACGATTGATTATTGTCAATTCTTGATAATTTGCACACCCACTATAAATGTTAGTAGTTGTAGCTGTGTTTCTTACATCATGTCTGGCTGTCATGAAAGCCAGACATATGGCTTATATGGTTTTTAATTGTAACAGTAGCAAACCCACAAGAGTGGTCAGGTGTTGTAAAGAGGTCAGATATGTACTTTTATTTTTTATTTTTAAGTAGTCTCTTATGCTGAATATGCTCACTTTTCCCCAGGATTCTTTGATGAATAGCAGGTTCAAAAGAACAGCATTTCTCTGAAATAGAAAGCTTTCAAAAAAATCCTAAAAACATTGTACACAACTGTTTTCAATACTGATAATCATAAATGTTTTTTGAGCATCAAATCCTCATATTAGAATGATTTCTGAAGGATCATGTGACACTGAAGACACTGAAAACTGACACATGTACTGTGAATTTCTATATATTCACAGAAAACAGCGGTTTTACATTATAATAATAATAATATTTCACAATATTACTGTTTTACTGTAGCTATTTTTGATCAAATAAATGCAGCCTTGGTGAGCAGAAGAGACTTCTTTTAAAAACAAGAAATTGATTTCTTTAAAACATTAAACAGAGCTTTTATTTTGGCGGAAATTCGACTGTGAAGAAAGAACCTTTTTATTTTCTAAATAAAAACTTCCAAAATGTAGGCTACACTTATAATTCCAAGGGGACAATATAGCACTAGCAGAAAAACATTTACTGAGAAACTGGAAGCTATACTGTCAAGAGTCAAGCCTACTCCGTCCAAAACATGCAGCACGTCAGACAAGATATTCGCACTAAACCATAGCGCATTCTCAAATCCATCCATTCGTAAAAAGGTTACCGGGCAACTGACGAGTACGTTTTAGCTCAGAGTTTTCCTCACACACTGGACTTTGAACCCTGGCTAACAAGCGAATAGTGTCCGGCCGATGGCGCCGCGAGCTTGTAAAGTGCTATCAGAATCAATCCGTGCATGTATTAGAAAACTTAACATTTTGCAGTTTATTTAGTAATTGTTTAAGGCCATTTCGCGATTTCAATCATCATAAAATAACATGCAGCAAAAAGTAATTTTATGTGCTCTTGGGGCACCTTGGTGGGGGCCGCTTAGTTCGCTTATGCCTTGGGCCGGGTCTGACCTCTGGAAGTGGTCAAAAATGGGCAATCTCAAAACGTTTTAGACCGTTTACACCTGTATTTAGCATCATCCACTTGTGATCCGATCGACCAACACGCATCTTAATGTATAATTAAGTACACAGTGTACACAGGGCCTAAATGTGTTTACCTGTCCAATGGTAATGCACAATACATATAACCCTTAAAACATCCCAATTACAAATTGAGTCGTGTACTTGGACAGTAAAATAAAGACAGTAGCTTGATTCAGTGTTATTTTAGTATTTTTAATATAGTTAAATAGTTTATATTAATATTCTGAATTAAGTTTCAGTTTTAATTTCATGGTTGTTTTTCAATTTTTATTAGGTTTCTTCAAATATTTCTATTCAGCTTTATTTTTTTATTACAGTTTTAATAATTATAGTTTCATCTAAAATAAGTGTTTCATCTAACTTTTATATTTTATTTTAATTTCCAAAAACTTTTAAACACATTTTAAACAGTTTTAGTTAACAATAGCTTGATTAGGCTAAAATATGTTCATAATAACAGCACATGTAAACATACTTACTGCACTCCCACTGATAGTCACTGCGCATTTGAATAAGTTGAACTCAAGTGGCCAAGTGTCACTAAAAATGAATGACTTCCGATTGCTTTGTAGCTGCACTTAGTTGTCAGTGTGAGAACACCCCTTAAAAGAATGCATGAACTTCCCTTTTCAGCTCATTCATCACAAATAAGTTAAAATTGATCATCAATCAAGACTATTACACACATAAAACAGACTCTGCCATCACATACTATAGGACCACCCATAAAGAGCTGAGTGCTCCGTATTGTCACCTACCCAGAGGGGGTGAAACACCATGTGTCTGAAGACCCTTACACTTTCAAAGAACATGCTACCAAAGACAGCTTTTGACTGCAATTCAGTTCATTGTAATAAAACGTACATATACATCTAAAAAAAGAAACAAACTCAAACTTTTATGATATTTGTGCAGTCGTTGAAGATAATTAAAGGTTCATAGACCATCAACACCTCTGTTACAATTTCAGCTACACTCACATGAACATAGATATGCAAGTACATCTTAGATTTTTTTTGTTTGTGTATAGCACAAATCTTACCACATCCGTAGCCTTTAATAAGGAAACAACATACTTGCAACAAAAGCTCAAGGCAAGCACACTCAAAGCGAAAACCACAAACTCAGCATGTAGCGCAGAGCTTCTGCTCGCTCACAAGCTTTAACAGTGGTGCACTGCAGTATCAGTATGGCAAACCCCTACTTAAGGAGGAGTAAACAAATGACAGGTTTACAACAAGAACAATCCCAAGAAAACAACCAAATGCATAATTACCTTTACAGAATGGGAAAGACTAACCCTTGGTGTATCTTGCTCTGGAGAAAATGAGGTGTGCAGCCGGGGGAAAGCCTGGGCCAGACTCTCAGACTGGTGTAAGTTTGTCCACTGAGTCACACTGCAGGGCCTCATGTGGCACGGGTGTGTGAGGGAAGGGGGGGGATGGGTGGGTCAGCTGGGAGGACTGAGCCGGGGGGAGGTGGGATTTTAGCAGTGGGGATCCTGGATAGGACCACTGCGTGTACACACACTTTAACGAATACACAGATTGACTGCAGTATCCATTGGGAAGGAAGTGACGCCTGCACAGGATGAAGCTGATTGGATGGCAGGAGTTCAAGAACTGGTGTACACATCTGTGCAGCAACTGCAGTAAACAAAAGCCCCATGTGGCCAGGAAAGAACTCGCCAACTTGATGGGCAGAGTTATTAAAAAGCAAAAGCCATTGAGCCAACCGTTTTAGACATATCCTGACAACTTCATGATGTAAATCAAGATTTCAGGTTAAAATTTGCACAAATTGAGATCAAAACAAGTTTGAAACCACAATGAAAGTCTAGGATATTTCCTTTTTCCTTTCCTTACATTCAGACCTTGAAATAAACAATTGTAGGATTTGATACTCCGAGTGTGGCCAAGGGGGGAAATCCAAATACTTTAGTCACATTAGCAAAATTTCACAGGCAAAAAAAATGTCCATTGTTTATTGTCAAGAGAGTAACAACCACAGAACCACAGAAAAGTCACTTTTAAACCAAACCGTTTGACAGAGACTAGGGCTGCACAATTGATCGAATTTGTAACCGTGATTACAATTACAGATGCCACAATTATGTAATCATTCAAAGGTGCAATTACAAAATAAAAATCCACTTACATACTGTGTGCTTAAGATGGTTTTTGTCTCTTTCTACATGTTGTCTTAAGGGTTTTTTTCCCATTGTTTTAATTTTAGTATAACAATATAATACCATGCACATTTTTTATTATTTGAAGAAGAAACCAAAACAATGCATATTTGATTTTTTAGGCTTTACGCTACAGAAAAGCAATACAAGTTTTCACGAAGTTTTCAGCTTGTTTATTTTCATATAACAATATGGCATGCAGTCGCTTCAAACAATGGCATAAAGCTATTCAAAACATCATTCAATGTAAATTGTGATAATCTATTATTTCTGTAAGTATTTTTTTCATAATCGTGCAGCCCTAACAGAGAACCTAAATGTATTCTAAATGTCAAAATCCTCTTTTTTGTAACAAATTCAAAGATATGCAACTTGAACCTGTTGCGAAATCTGTGTGGGGAATTCTTTATTCGGGAAAAAGCTTTATTTGAAATTCTTAATCACGCAGATACCTACGGAAATGTGAACATTTTTAGAAAAAAAGGTAAATTTGACCACACCATAAGACATTCAGAAATGCATGTACAGTCAAACTAAAATTTATTCATATACCTTCAACATTTTCTCACATTATCATAGTTTATTCGCTGTAGTTTAGAAAATGGTAATAAAATATGACAAGAACTCAGTTAAACATTATTCATCTTGATAATGTCAGATAACTTTGATAGAATGGCTTGTAATGGATTACAATCAACCAATCGGCTCTCAGCTAACTAACTTTTTTTATTTTTTATTCATGTGATATCATAATCTTTAATCTAAAATAACTTCCCCTCACTTTTGCAACGACATCTCATCTCTTGATGATGTGCCCTATTTTAACGATCTAAGCGCATGGTCTAAAGCGCACGGCGCAAGTGTGTGTCCGAATCCACTTTTGCTAGTTTAACGACGGGAAAAATGGTCAGCAAGCCCGACGCATGGTCTAAAAGTGTTGTCCCTATTCTCTTAATGATTAGTGGGTGTGTTTTGGGCGTAACGAGCAATAAACCAATCAGAGTCTCATCTCCCATTCCCTTTAAAAGCCAGTTGTGCTCGCACCATGGCTATTTACACAGTGGAATTTGCAAGCAGAAAAACTGAACACTTCTCCAGAGGAAACCTTTTATTTTTAATATTTAAAAATGTTGGTGTGCTGCCTGTGTGTGTAATAAGCAGAGTGCACCTGCCTATAGGCGCATAGTACGAACGAGCCCTTTAAATAATACAAAAAATACTGCGTTTTCAGATGCCTCAAAATAGCAACGTGCCAACAATGCACCTGAACACACCTCGTTTTCAGACCAGCACGCCCATGGGCGAACAGATGTGCGCGAGTGCATTTGCTATTTGAACAACATGGTGCTGGACGTGAAAATGATAACTGTGTTAGGCTGAAACTACTGTAGCAAAAAACACTTGCTTTGCGCCTGCAGCTGCATTGCGCCGGATGTATGATAGGGCCTGATGCATTTACTGGACCGAGGGCGGGACAATAACCTATCACTCACATGAGATCGACCAATAGCAAACCACAACCAGCCAATCAATCAATTCCTGATGGACAAAATCAAGTTCCGCCCTACATTTTTTTCTTGTTTGAGAAGCAGTTTCACTCAGATGTGTCACAATTGGGAAGAAAAGACTTTAATTTCACGCCGACTTTTAACTAGTTTTAGAAGTATAGCATGTCACAGTGCACAAAACCTCTCAGACTTGAGGTTACGTGTGTGTGTGTTTTCTAAGTTTATTTATTAACATAACACTAAGAAAAGTACACTACACATGATTTGTAGTTTCAATATTAGTAATAACAACACACCTTTAGAGATAAAACAAATAAGGAAAAAAAAATTTAACTAAAATTGGTCATGGATTTCATGTGTGACTCAAACATTTTAATTCAAGCAAATTAACTGAATATTAATTACATACATAAATTGATTTGCATTTATAACATAATAAAAGGCTCTTAGAAACTTGTTAATGGCATCTTAACAGTTAGGCTATATATATTTACAATTATTCAACAAACCATTTAACAAATTCATACACTCAATCTTCACTTAAGGCACATAATACGAAATTTCACATTAAACAAAGAAATAGTTCACTCAACAATGAAAATGATGCTGCTACTTTCACACCCCAGAGTTACAACCTTTAATGCATCCTTTTCTAGACTAAGTAAATGTTGACTGAGGCTGTCATTCTCTCTCAGGTAAAAACGTGGCTGAAGCAAAATGAGGTTGAGTAAACAATGGCAGGAGTTTCATTTTGAGTGAGCTGCCCCTTTAATGTTATGGTTGACGCGTAGCGCGAAATCTCATCGAGATAGTAAACCAATATCATCTCACCTGCGCTCTTCTTACCTGTGTTGTGTATACAGCGAAGACTCCTTGGACGTGGGGAACTGAAACGTCGCAACTACGAGCATTTAACGCTCTGTCAAGTTAAGCTGACCTCGACAGCGAGACTGACTGATGTCGCTTTTAAAACCTTCAGTAGCACCTGTTCTTACGGTCCTTGCGCTCAGGAACAGGTTCACGTACCAGGCCCCGCGTCACGCATTCCGATCATGCCGCGCGAGGTGAGCTCAGTCATGAGAAGTATGACATGCATTATTTTTCTCATTCGCATATTAAATCGGATGAATGCTGCAGAGTGGCATCCGATGCGTTGAGATTACTAGAGATATCGATTACTCGTATGCAGTAGTGGTAAACCAGAGGACAAACCGTTGCCAAGGCAAAGGGGCGTGCTGCTTGCACCCCAGGGCTGCTCGCGAGCTGTTAACTGGGAAACAGAGACATCACGTGGGCGCCTGGGGTACAGCCACTGTTCTCTATTACAGATCAGTCGGTAGGCTGCATCTTATGCTGCCTTCACGTGCTAGCGGAAATATGATAATTCCCACTTGATTACGAGCTTGTATTGTTGTCGGAAAGAACAGGAATCATGGAGGACACCAGGCTTATTCTTGCCTATTTAGTGGTCACATCTTATTAAAACCAAAAATTAATTATAGTGTCACATCATGCCCTGACGACCATATACACATTTACGATGCTATCCATATAGTCCGCTTTTTTCGGTCAAGTGCAGGCTATTTTCGGTGTATAAAACATGTTTACCCCATATGTAAATATGCACTACAATAATGACTAGACAAGGCGATCATCAGCTGTTTTGGGGGAAAAAACTATTTAAGGTCTGTCACAGCACTAGGCCTAACGTTAGTTCTCCCCGCCACCATGTTTAAAGATTATGGCACGCCCATCTCGGGAATTTGGGTATCAAAAAAATATTTCCGAACTTCCCAGTGGTAAACACGACTTCAGAGGGCGTTCATCTGGGAAACTCGAAGCTATCTACGACAATTCCAAGAGCACGTGAAGGCAGCATTAGTGCTTATGAAATCTAATAGGCTAGCTGTAGGCTACTACCTCAAATTCGACTTTCAATAATGTTTTCGTAATTTTTGACAAAAATTAGTTATTCACATAGGCCTATTCTTATTCTGTGACAACGTATTTACATTAGGCTATGTGATGTTTTTGGACTTTTTATTTAGAAAACAAAAAGGTCAAGGTCAGACTCGGAGCCTGCAGCGACAGTCCCGCCTTCTCGGACCCCTCGATATTTCGAGACAGCGCCTCCTGCTGTTCTGAAGATCGTATAACACCCTTATCCAAATGCCTGTTTTCCAAATAAATGTACACAAAATAACGATTTTGCAAACATATTTGCGTTCCCTGCTCAATGCATGTGCAATGTTTTTTTGCATGTGGGTGGTAACTGAAAGAAAATTACTGATGGAAGATACAATTACAGACTGAACTATCTACTGAAAAATATTGTGATATATTGCTACAATTTTTATTTTTTCATTCCAATTCCAATGTTTTTTCAGTTCAACCTATGTTAATGGTCTAATTAACATATTATACCTTGCTAACATAAAAAAACAGGTTTTGATATCTTGAATGCAAAGCAAAACAATTCTGTACTTTATTTAACTATCACCTAAACATCATCTTGCTGTAAACAGGACAAAGCAAAGAAAAAGGAAGAAATAATTGTGTTAGTGACTTTACTTTTCATCTTCAATTGCATAAGATAAAATAATAACTGCACAGTAAATAATCCATTCTTTTGAATACCTCAAAACTCTGCTGGATGGATAAGTCAAAAACTCAACTGAACTTCACAGGTGAAGTGGAGTTCATTTGTAGTTTTCTTGTTTCTCTGTCAGTCAAATAATAATGCATTAAAATAAAGGCATTAAATGCATCCCCTCTTCTTTTTCTAACAGTCTGCAAACGTCTGGAGACTGAGGAGACAAGTTGCTCAAGTTTAGGGATAGGAATGTTGTCCCATTCTTGTCTAATACAGGCTTCTAGTTGCTCAACTCTCTTAGGTCTTTGTCGCATCTTCCTCTTTATGATGCACCAAATGTTTTCTATGGGTGAAAGATCTGGACTGCAGGCTGGCCATTTCAGTACCCGGATCCTTCTTCTACGCAGCCATGATGTTGTAATTGATGCAGTATGTGGTCTGGCATTGTCATGTTGGAAAATGCAAGGTCTTCCCTGAAAGAGACGGCGTCTGGATGGGAGCATATGTTGTTCTAGAACTTGGATATACCTTTCAGCATTGATGGTGCCTTTCCAGATGTGTAAGCTGCCCATGCCACATGCACTCATGCAACCCCATACCATCAGAGATGCAGGCTTCTGAACTGAGCGCTGAGAACAACTTGGGTTGTCCTTGTCCTCTTTAGTCCGGATGACATGGCGTCCCAGTTTTCCAAAAAAAACCTTCAAAATTTGATTTAACAAATTTCCACTTTGCCACAGTCCATTTTAAATGAGCCTTGGCCCAGAGAAAACGCCTGCGCTTCTGGATCATGTTTAGATGTGGCTTCTTTTTTGACCTATAGAGTTTTAGCCGGCAGTGGCGAATGGCACGGTGGATTGTGTTCACCGACAGTGTTTTCTGTAAGTATTCCTGAGCCCATGTTGTGATTTCCATTACAGTAGCATTCCTGTATGTGATGCAGTGCCGTCTAAGGGCCCGAAGATCACGGGCATCCAGTATGGTTTTCCGGCCTTGACCCTTACACACAGAGATTGTTCCAGATTCTCTGAATCTTTGGATGATATTATGCACTGTAGATGATGATAACTTCAAACTCTTTGCAGTTTTTCTCTGAGAAACTCCTTTCTGATATTGCTCCACTATTTTTGGCCGCAGCATTGGGGGAATTGGTGATCCTCTGCCCATCTTGACTTCTGAGAGACACTGCCACTCTGAGAGGCTCTTTTTATACCCAATCATGTTGCCGATTGACCTAATAAGTAGCAAATTGGTCCTCCAGCTGTTCCTTATATGTACATTAACTTTTCCGGCCTCTTATTGCTACCGGTCCCAACTTTTTTGGAATGTGTAGCTCTCAAGAAATCCAAAATGAGCCAATATTTGGCATGACATTTCAAAATGTCTCACTTTCAACATTTGATATGTTATCTATATTCTATTGTGAATAAAATATAAGTTTATGAGATTTGTAAATTATTGCAGTCCTTTTTATTCACAATTTGTACAGTGGTTTGTATTATCTCAATAATTTTTTTTCCCCTGTAATAAAATGTATAATCAAATATAGCTTAAGTGCTGTTGTTTCCACACACACCCCACTAAGGTGGGTTATAACACCAAAATAAAATATGGACATTTTTAATTTTGTCCATTTAATTTTTTTTTGTCCATCTCTCTACTTCTTCTGATTGGTCAAATTGATGTTATTATTATTTTTCTCCCTGGTCTCCCCTGTACTGTAGAAGATGTGTACCTATGTGTAGCCGTTTATTTCAGTATGCACATTTTCCAGCTGTCTTTGCTTTTCATTTAAAGAAGGCTTAATAAAAGCACAAAAAGACAAACAAATGCTATAAAATGTTCCCTGTACATGCTACCTTAGATTTAAGCTTCAGAGTTACTTTAACAGCATCACACATCTTCTTAAATTGTTCTTAGAAAGGTCTAATTTTTCATCCAGTTGACAGGCTAGCCATGTACATTTTGCACGAGCAACTGAGCTTGTAAAAAATAAGGCAAAATCGTGACTATGCACACAATTTATTTTCTGACATTTAGTACATTCAACGTTCCATACATAAGTTTTCCATGAATGCATGTTTGATTCCAGCTCAGATTGGAAACCCTGCTGTGGTTTCCTGGTTATTGATGTTGGTGAGGTAAATTGCAGCTTCTTCTGAGAAAAACCCAATTCAACACATGAGAATGAAGGCTGCACATGCATTATAGGTCAGATTTACACTGCTATGGCAACAGATACCGGCCCAACCCTATCAAACATACAGCGCACAGAAACAGCAACCTGTCATTATGTCCTCTAACCACCAATGCAGTCAACACTAAACGTGATAGGGTGTTAAAAATTTCCTTTTAAAATGAACATGATATTTTCATCCTGAAAGAAAAAACACTGTTTATAAAATATATAAATCATAATATGTTCCAGGCCTAAACAACAGGACATGAAGAAATGGTGGTAATGATATCACCACTCTCCACATACTGTATTTGGTGGAAACATCTGTCTTTGGACAAAGTTAAGCAGAAATCCCTTAAGAGTGGATGTTTTCTTTCATTTAGAATCAATCATTCAAAATGAGTACAGCTGAATCACTCACCAGTAAAGGCTAATTTAGTCCCCTGTCTCCTGATGATCCCCATCATTTGTAGTGTGATGTAGCCAACAGCATGAGCCACCTTTGTCATTTATGTTAAGTGCTGACCATTATGTCCTTTGAGCACTGGGAAATTAGTTTCTCATCAGGGGGTCAATTTAGGTAAGAAGTCCCACTCTGACAGCCAATGAATGACAATAAACATCCTGTGTTCCTGTATTCACTTTCACCAGGAGGGGGCAGTATGAGCAAGTAAATGCATTGGGAAGCAGCAGCGAGCCTTTCCTCAATTAAAGGGTTAGTTCACCCAAAAATGAAAATTTGCCCATGATACTCACCCTCATCCTAGGAGAACTTTCTTCTTTCAGATGAATACAATTGGAGTTATATTAAAACATTCCCTGGTTCTTCCAAGCTTTATAATGGCAGTGATTATAAAGCGATGGAACACCAGTCTCTCGTGAACGCGCGCACAACAGTTAGGAAGTTAGAGATTACAGTTTGTAAAGTTTTAAATAGCCTATGGATATTTTTCTTACACAAATGCATGGCTTTGCTTCAGAAGGCCTTTATTAACCCCCCGGAGCCGCGTGGAGTACTTTTATAATGGATGGATGCACTTTTTTGGACTTCAAAACAGAAACAGCCATTCACTGCCATTATAAAGCTTGGAAGAGCCAGGACATTTTTTTAAATAACTCTGATTGCATTCGTCTGAAAGAAGAATGTCATACATACCTAGGATGACTAATTTTCATTTTTGGGTGAACTATCCCTTTAACTGAACTAAAAAGAGGCGTGATTAATTTTAGCAGGTGTTTGTTTAAAAAAAAAAAAAGTTGAAGGAATATGATCGTCCATTTGTTTTCATGCGCTCCACTAATTTTCATACTCTGCAACAGGCAATAGACTGAAACCTATTCTTTTTTTTTTTTCTTTGTGAGGGTACGCCAGGTCCAATGAGTCAAGAAAGAATCGGCTAACTTTGAAGTTCAACTTAAAAAAAACAGAGAACCTGGACTAATGCGCTCCAGGGCTTGTTCCAGCTCTCCCACATGTTTTTGCCCTGTATTTCACTATACCACATACAGTATAAACACACACACAGAGACTCATATATAAATTTGCGGTGCATAAAGTCCCTCCAAACACCCAAAATAAACACCCTCCATAGAGCGAGTCTAATATTGAGCGGGTTGTCGTTGTTAATATGGATTTGATTTTGTCATAATATGTGTGCCCACACATAGTGCATGAGAAGCGACTGATGCTAAAGCAAGTAAACAGTGAGCTCATTCCTTCAAAGGGTGGGTGCTCAGATTGATTGGCACTGCAGTATCGGAACATATATCAACAGCTGCCTTTTATTCACCTGCCAGACAGAGGCACGGTCCACAACCTCCTCCTGGCTGTCTCGATTCCTGTGCAGATGGGCTTGAAGATTGGTAGAATATCCCTGGCTCACAATTTCCTTACCTGAGTGATTTCTCTGTGAGTAAGACTTGGTCAGATAGGAAGTAGGT
The DNA here is from genome assembly GCA_018749465.1 of Paracanthobrama guichenoti. Classification (NCBI taxonomy): domain Eukaryota; kingdom Metazoa; phylum Chordata; class Actinopteri; order Cypriniformes; family Gobionidae; genus Paracanthobrama; species Paracanthobrama guichenoti. The sequence continues at coordinate 10,489,846 of CM031956.1, read as the reverse complement.
CATAATAGTGAAAGAAAGAACTGGAGCAGGAAGAGTTAGGGGTTGTTGGGTTTAAGAGTAAGGCTTCATTTCATTTTACCACAAGCAAAAATAATCTCTTGGCTGGCAGAGACACCTGGCTTCACCCAGAGCTCATTAAAACATGTCAACTGTGTCATTGATTTTGGTTCAGCCTGCCATTGATTGGCGTCTAAGCCCAGTCAGCCCGCATTTGCATAGCGGCGTCCCATAAGCTGCTAATTGGTAGTTCGCCAGCAATCATGGCTGAATGATGAGAACGAGCAGTATGGGTTGATGTGAGGCAATTGTGGTTTGTTTGCAGCTAAGGGGTATCCATGTCAAGTAAAATATTGCTGGTCTGCTGGCCATGGTTTTTGCTTATATAAGTTACACGTTTATTGCCTTGTCTAATTGTATAATCGAGATTCAGCACAACACTCTGTCTCTTAGTCCAAATTTAGGTTGTAGGGAAACGTGGCCGTGCATATCATGCCGCACATTGGTTTGGCAGCTTTGACAAACATGTTCTCTCTAATAAAATCAGGGAACGCAAGATAGAGGGGAGAAAAGAATGAACAAATAAATAGAGAGGGTTCAAAAGTCTGAGTAGGCCTACTGGTAAAAAAATGCTTCGATTAAGTATGTTTGTTCAAAATATGTAAGGGATAATGTGCAGTCAGCCGCTCATTATGCTATAGAAAAATAAACCCCACCTGGGCGATCAGGACCTCGATGCAAAACTGAAATTATTTTATAACTTACATGTCCGTAAGTGTTTAGTTTTTAAATAAATGATTACTTTTATTCAGCAAGAATGTATTAAATTGATTAAAAGTGACAGTAAATAAAGACATTTATAATCTTACACAAGATTTATATTTCAAATAAATGTTCTTTTGAAGTTTCTATACAAAAGAAAGTCAAAGAATCCTGAAAAAACGATCACAGTTTCCACAGAAATATGAATCATGTTTTCAACATTGATAATAATAATAATACAGTAAGTGATTTCTGAAGGATCATGTGACAAGGAAGACTGGAGTATATTAATTTTAATCATATTTCCCAATATTACTTGTTTTACTGTATTTAATGCTTTGGTGAGCATAAGTCTTTATAAAACATTTAAAAGACACATTTTTGAACAGCAGCGTATATTATTTTAAAGCTTCAGCTAAGAAATAATATTCCATTACATGCAATGTACAAAACAATAGGCCTAGTGACAAGATGAATAGGAGATATTCATAGCTGAATGCCAGGATTAGAATCAAGTATTCATATTAAATCATAAAGTTTCTTTGTTTTATAATTATTTATTTTTTATTTTACAAAAAACTTTCCGGGTTTTAGATTACATTTAGATTCCGAATTAGATTTTGAATGCCATTTTATAATAAAATAATTTTTTGTTGAATCAAAATGTTTAAACCAATCCCACTAATGTCCTTCCGTTTTGAAATTGAATGTAAATCTGAGCTATTCTAATTGTGTTTAAAGACATGGTGGTCAGTTGCTATGCAATTTATTTAAAGGTGAAAATGGAAGTCCTGCAGTGTAAGAAACAAGGCGTACACTAGCCAAGCCACTATTGCGTAATGTTGCCGGCAAGAACGAATGTAGGCATTTATGAAAGAATTCAGTAATTTCTTCTGTGGTTTGAGCCTTTTCCTTTTACAGGACTTTTAGGGCACAAATAATCTAAAGCGGCTGGCAGCACAATTTTCAGGTCCCTTTCAAAGAGTTTCCCAGTGAGCACATTTGACCTCAGCCTTTCAGAGAAACAGTACAGAGGATGCAGAATGAGAATAGATAAAGTCAGCCATAGTGCTCTTCCTCCAGCACATCTGGATCTGAGCTGGATAAAACCAGGTACCCAGAGAACCGGCCCTGCCAGGTAAGGGGGGCTTGTTGAGGAAAGGGGAGAGATTTACCATTAGCTGGGGAAATAAACCTGTATCAAACTGTAATGGGCCAAGTTGTAAAAGCATTACATTCTGCTTAACATAGCCGGAGGGTACCTTGGCCGACCCAGAAATGACTATATGCAGCCACGCCGAGTTAACAAACTCAATGAGCAGTCATACACACCGTAATCACAACCGTGTGGGTTTCTTAGTCACTGCTCAAATACCGTGCCACAATATCTCTCGCTTTGACCGTCTTCCAATCTCACACAATGGGCAACTGTTGGACACTCCACATATTCATGTGTCATTGTTTAGCTCATTAAAGTGTTGCTTGCTTGTGCATTTGTGCATGTCTCTGTTTGTAGGTGTGATTGAAACCTCACTGAAGTCTTAGAAAAGACTTTCAGTCAGATTCTCCTGATTATGACTTCTCAAAGGCCCCCCATGATGACTGTTGCAGATTTTATAGTTTGAGTCTTAGATAGCATTACAGTCCATTCATTGGACACTGTGATTTATGAGCCTATTTCCTACATTAGTTTTTTTCTGCTGTGTGTAAAAACAAAAAAATGGGCAAAAAAGTCCAAAGACTAATATTTTTTTCCCACTAACATACTTGAGGTCCATTGGAAGGGCAAAACATAGGGAAAAAAACGACGAAAAAAAAGAAGGTTCTGTCTGTGTTCCTCAGTACTACAAACCACGCCCCTACAAGTTACGGTTACTACTACATTTTTTGCCTCCTACAAAGTACAAACCCGATTCCAAAAAAGTTGGGACACTGTACAAATTGTGAATAAATGCAATAATGCAATAATTTACAAATCTCATAAACTTATATTTTATTCACAATAGAATATAGATAACATATCAAATGTTGAAAGTGAGACATTTTGAAATGTCATGCCAAATATTGGCTCATTTTGGATTTCTTGAGAGCTACACATTCCAAAAAAGTTGGGACAGGTAGCAATAAGAGGCCGGAAAAGTTAAATGTACATATAAGGAAGAGCTGGAGGACCAATTTGCTACTTATTAGGTCAATCGGCAACATGATTGGGTATAAAAAGAGCCTCTCAGAGTGGCAGTGTCTCTCAGAAGTCAAGATGGGCAGAGGATCACCAATTCCCCCAATGCTGCGGCCAAAAATAGTGGAGCAATATCAGAAAGGAGTTTCTCAGAGAAAAATTGCAAAGAGTTTGAAGTTATCATCATCTACAGTGCATAATATCATCCAAAGATTCAGAGAATCTGGAACAATCTCTGTGCGTAAGGGTCAAGGCCGGAAAACCATACTGGATGCCCGTGATCTTCAGGCCCTTAGACGGCACTGCATCACATACAGGAATGCTACTGTAATGGAACTCAAACATGGGCTCAGGAATACTTACAGAAAACACTGTCGGTGAACACAATCCACCGTGATCCAGAAGCGCAGGCGTTTTCTCTGGGCATTTTCTCTGGCTCATTTAAAATGGACTGTGGCAAAGTGGAAAACTGTTCTGTGGTCAGACGAATCAAAATTTGAAGTTCTTTTTGGAAAACTGGGACGCCACATCATCCGGACTAAAGAGGACAAGGACAGCCCAAGTTGTTCTCAGCGCTCAGTTCAGAAGCCTGCATCTCTGATGGTATGGGGTTGCATGAGTGCGTGTGGCATGGGCAGCTTACACATCTGGAAAGGCACCATCAATGCTGAAAGGTATATCCAAGTTCTAGAACAACATATGCTCCCATCCAGACGTCGTCTCTTTCAGGGAAGACCTTGCATTTTCCAACATGACAATGCCAGACCACATACTGCATCAATTACAACATCATGGCTGCGTAGAAGAAGGATCCGGGTACTGAAATGGCCAGCCTGCAGTCCAGATCTTTCACCCATAGAAAACATTTGGCGCATCATAAAGAGGAAGATGCAACAAAGAAGACCTAAGACAGTTGAGCAACTAGAAGCCTGTATTAGACAAGAATGGGACAACATTCCTATTCCTAAACTTGAGCGACTTGTCTCCTCAGTCCCCAGACGTTTGCAGACTGTTATAAAAAGAAGAGGGGATGCCACACAGTGGGAAACATGGCCTTGTCCCAACTTTTTTGAGATGTGTTGATGCCATGAAATTTAAAATCAACTTATTTTCCCCTTAAAATTATACATTTTCTCAGTTTAAACATTTGATATGTCATCTATGTTGTATTCTGAATAAAATATTGAAATTTGAAACTTCCACATCATTGCATTGTTTTTATTCACAATTTGTACAGTGTCCCAACTTTTTTGGAATCGGGTTTGTATCTAGCTTGAAACAATCTTGTCAAGTACATTTATTTTGTTTTATGTATGAAATGTTTGTAAGACTAACTTATGTCTTACTTTGATGTCATACACTGATCAGTCTGTGCAGCACCGCTTCAAGTGGAACACACTTAACTTGTAGTGGGGGCGTGGTTTCTAGTACTGCAGGATGCAGTCGGACACACATACACTTTCGGTTGTATTTCAGATATGGACATATTATGCTTTTTTACATTTTCAACTTTCTTTAATGTGTAATGTTGCTGTTTTGACCATGAAAAAAGGTCAAGTTACCAAGCACAAATTCCACTCCAAAGGGATATTCGCTACATCAGTAAGCACTGTTTCTGAACTCCTTAAAATGCCTAAATTCCCACCCAATGCATGTGTAAAAAAAAGGGGGCAAGGGTTGAGTTGTGTTTATTAGCGTGTTGAAACCATGTGTGCTGCACACGTCCTGAAAAGTGAAGCCAAAACATTTCAATCGCCCCCGGGTGGCTGGTCCCAGTATAAGTCATAAACCCCGCCCTCTCCATGTATTCTAATGGGACACAAGGCAAACTAACCAAATTACACTTTTTTTTTCTGTCACTTTAGGTAGTTTTTATCACGCTGATGTAAGTTCAAATGTTAGTTTTTTAAAAGAAGTTTGGCTTTAGTTATTTGACGCTATAAAAACGGGAGTGTGACGTTATGATTAACAGCTGTGATTGACAGCCACTCTGAGTGAAGTAGTCACTGAGGCACCAACTAACTTTTTTCTGGATTTTTGGGAGGCGATTGGAGCTTTAACTTTAATTTCCATAACTGTTTATTTCACACCGACATAATGAGTTGTTCTGCAGTAAACTGTACTAACTGATTCTGCGGGAGTGTGGGCAGGGCCTTGATACTGTGGCTCAGGTCCCAAATCGGCGGCATATTGGGACATTTCTAAAATGGAAAAGAGCGAAGGTTTTACAGTCTATTGTTGAAACTCGCGGTTACGTGGGTAAGGGGCCTCGGGAGAGGTTGACCAATCACAACACACCAGCTGACCAATCAGAGCACATTGTGCTTTTCAAAAGGAGGGGCTTCATAGAGACCAGAACTAAACAGATTCTGCGTCCCAGTTCGCCGACTTATACTATGCCCTACTTATACTATATCAAAGGTATGTACTCTTTTTGTGAAGAAAAAGTACATACTTTTGAGTGTAGCAAAAGAGTAGACAAGCTTTGGGACACACTACCACGTCATACAATCGCTTCTTTGCTCTCTGTCGCATCCTGTCACCGTAATCTGGCCTGTCAATCTTGTCACAGTTAAAATCCTCCACATTTAATTTAATTTCCTACTGTATCAGAGAAATGCAGTAGCACGTTGATCTGCATTCAGAGACTCTCCTCATATTAATGCATAATGAAGCATTTAAAAGTTAATGGCCAAACAGATCTTTATAGAAGTCTACATTGTTATTGGAGATGAAATATAACACAGATAACATTAAATTAATATTTATCAGGTTAAACTGATTATTAGTCACTCAAACCTTCATCTAAACCTCTCACCGTCGGTTGCGCATATCCATGTTTTGTAGTTTTTAAACACTTTTTATTTGTGTTTGTACCAAATCCTCCTCCAAAGCGCAATGGGTTGTTGGCAATATTAGCCTACAGTGTAGGCCTACACAGATCCACACTTCGAAAATCTCCCGGAAATAGTAGACCATCCAAGGACTTTTGACATACTATGCTAAGACACACTTATTCTAATCTCACATATTTAGGATGGATGGTATGGCCATTGGGACACAGAGTAAGTGTTAAAAAATTTGAAAAAACATGTTTTCCCTCCATTTTTTTGTCACAAAAAAATAATGTTAAAATGTAAAGATACACTCTAAAAAATGCTGGGTTAAAAATAACCCAAGTTGGGTTGAAATTGGACTAACCCAGCAATTGGGTTGTTTTAACCTTGTGAATGGGTCATTTTAACCCAGCGGTTGGGTTAAATGTTTGCTTAAAACAACCCAATTGCTGGGTTAGTCCATTTTCAACCCAACTTGGGTTATTTTTAACCCAGCATTTTTTAGAGTGTAGCATTTCTGAAAAAAGAAAAAATGACTGTACCTACAAAAATGTGTTGAGATTAATGGCATCCTTTTAAACACATTTAAAGATGTGTTTGAGACAGTATAAACAAAGAACTGTATATTCAGATTTTTGAGTCTCTGAAATGTACTTATTACTTATGGATTGACAGAAAGCATATTAATACTATATACTTTTTATAATATTTTCTGCCTATAGCTGCCTGCTGACACTGCTGTGCAATTATTTGAATCATTTATTTTCTTCCATTTTTCACCATTTCTGTAAAAAGACAAAACATAACTTTAAATGTTGGTCATTTCCTGACTGTCTATTAGACTGTTTCTGGACACGGTAAAGTGGAGCAGATTTTATAGTAAAATTAAAAAAAGATGTTTTAAGATAAAGACATAATTTTTTGTTATTTTGACATATGTTTCCCATAAGAGGAAAACCTGGATCACAAGCTATGAGATGCATCATTACTTCCTTCCAGCAGCCGTCTCCAAACAAAACCATCATACCAGCCTACACCAAGCAGTGAGGTCACTCAAACTGACCGGCCTGTTTTATGAGTGTTGAAAAATAATCTAACGTCAGAGTTATGACTTCATACTCTAAACTTTTCCAGTCCAGTCCTGCTGCACTGGGCCTGCCAGGATAAGTCAGAACATTTCTGCCACCGCACTCGTAAAGATCATGTTTACCGCAACACTCCACACAAGTAAGTGTACAGTTCATTAATTATACGAACACACATGCCCGCCGCTTAAGCATTCACAGAAGTAAATGTGTAAAAATGGAAAAGACAAAAATAACGAACCACTGAAATATTTGCTCAGGGTTGGCAGTATTTTGTAAGCAGTGGTCTAAAAGATCATTGCAGAGAGTTCGGATTAAAGATTCATAGCTGCGCTGTTCTCCAATCACACCCATCAAGCTGGTACAATGCATTTATGTGAGAAAAGAAAGCTTAACACAAACACTATTCCTGCCACATGTGACAAACTATCTGTAGCATTATCGCAAACTACCATTTGTCATTTCATTTCCAGCCTGATGGTTTCTCTCAGCGGAGAGAACCTGAATTTAAAGTTAGAGAAAAAAAGCACAGACTCTTTGCTCCGTATGCGTCCCATGTTGTGTTAGGTTTGCCTACCTGTAAATCATCTGTCATGATCCATACTTATCAACAGTGTGTCTAGCATGAAAAATGTATTAGGTTTGAGCATAGCAAAAGCATTCCACACTGATGTCGTTTCTATGAATTATAAAGCATACCAATTTAATGTGCTTTATTTTCCTATATGCCTTAGTGTGCTGATTTAAAGCCCTCTCGTTTTTGCGCCCCTTTACGTGAGATTACTTCCCTCATGTTTTAATCTTTTATGGGCTCATTTCTGCAAAGAGCCCACAGTACATAATATTCACTCTCTCACCTGGAATTATAAATGACTAAACCTTTGGCCAGGCGGTTACCTCAGCCAGTATTGTTGCACATAAACTTACCACAGGCCAGGATGGAGTGTGTGTTTTGTGTTTTGTGTTTGTTTGACCATATCTCTAACACCCTGGTTTTTCCTGACAACAGATATGAGACAAAAGAGCTTTTTGCAATGGAGCACTAAATACTTTTTCCTCCATTGAAGGCGTATGGCTGTGCAGACTGCAGCAAGGCACGTTTCCTCTATCACCAAAGATAATCAGGGAGGGAAGGTGACTATCATCACCAGTGTTCCAGCTCTTTCCTCTTCCTTTCCCTTTTCAGGATGTCAGCCCAGTTCCCCCTGGATGAACTACACAGGACTCGGCGTGACGGGGCCCGATCTCGATCCCGCCTCTGGATAACGTGCTCGTTTGCGGTCAGATCCCCAGCACTGACAGGAGTCGAGTCAACAAAAGGGCATTTCTTTGCACAACACCTCTGACAATGATCGCTTTTCTCAGTGACGACTGTTGCTAAAGCACATGCAGGAAAAACACGCCTTTGAAGTGCTCGCAGGTGATGAGTGTAATCTACCTGCTTATGGAGGAGATTCATAGAAGAAGGGAGATAAGTTCTGGGAGAGCCCCGCGATCAGCTGATAACACGCTCGGCTGTATGTTTTCTGGTGTTGCCATGCGCTCTCCTCTTTGATCCGCCATGGTCTGTCTCTCTGCTCGAAGGCCATTCATCTATGTTGTCACACAGTCGCTGCTATTTACCCTGTTGCTATTGCTGCCAGTGTTGTTGTGGCATTGGCACTGCATTTTAAGAGCTCTGTAATGAGAAAGAGGGAATGCTTTGTGAGATTTTTCAAAGATTACCAGTTCTGGCATGAATCACTGCAGCATTTTATACTATATTCACAGAATCCAGGCCCCATTATGAGAGGTGTGAGGTCTTTGTTTTCTGTTATGGGGATAATAATAAGGGAGCGCAATGCTAAGTCAAATGCCAGTGGGACAAGGTTTGGCTGGTTAGCGTGGTCCAGTTAGGCCTGCAGAAAAACAATGTTTGTGTTTTCTGATTTTTTTGCAAGCAGCATATTGCAAATATTTCAAAGCTGAGGTGAATGAAAATGCTAACGATAGCTTTGATGCTAACCAAGTTACTGTGCAGTCTGTGAGAGTCCTACAAAAACAACAACTGAATATCTTTTTTTTTTTTTTTTTTTTTCACAGAGGAAAGAAAGTTGTACAGGTTTGAATCCAGAACAGCTGATTTCAGAACATTATACTACTCTTATTATATATACTGTATTATTAATTAAATATATGGCAGAAAGAGTAATATGCTAGTGTGCTATTCTGAATTCAGCCAGATTTCAAACCGGTTTTCTGAACTCTCCGGCTGTGTCCGAAATCGCATTTTATGAAAAATTGCTTTGCAACTATTAACTCTTTCCCCGCCATTGACGGAATTTTCCGGCAATCCATGTTTTCACTGTTATACAGAAGGGGGTGCTATTCTCTGAAAGAGTACAGAATCTATGGTTCAAAACACAGCTGAAGAAAAAGCAGAAACAAGTGATATAAGCATTGCTTATGCACATGTAAAATACCGCAATAATCTAACATTTAACAGCATATAAATCAAAACTGCTTAAAGGTGCAATAGGTGATTCTCTACAGAAACATTTTTGTTATGCTAGTTGAAAGACTCCCCATATATCCTGATAACAATCACCATGTTAAGCGGTCTAAATTTATTTTTATATGTAGTCTTTGGAAGGCGTAGGACCATAAAATGTTTGTTCAATTATTGCATTCTGTCCGAATGAGATGAAAACGTGTTCCCTGTCAGTCAACGTGTGTTTGCACACCACTGCGCAGCCTGTTCACGCAGACATCATACGTCATCAGCGTGTTCACGTATGCTGTACAGACAGAGCTAGAATGGCAGGCAAACAGTTGTTTGTTCATTATTGTACTTTGGCAAAAACTTGATTTTCTCAGCATTTGTTCAAAATGTTGACTTGCTATGAAACTATGAAAAAAGAATGCAATTCTAAATAATTTTTGTTGTTGTTTCCCCTGCTGGCAGGGAAACACTTAATTTATGTTCTATCCACCATATTTTTTGTGTGTGTGCATCCATTTATAACTTTAAGGTGTGGGGCTTTCGTTATGCTGCTTGATAGTGAAAACTATAGCAAATTTATCATCATAATCATAAATACACTGGTTTGTAGAGCAAATAGTTTTACCATTTACTGCACTTTGTTATTCTAGTAATTTACCTATAGCAACATAAGTCTACCTACTGTTTTATGAATACTGTGAATTCAGACATACTACTCTTTTTTTTACATACTATAGGGAAGTATGCATATTCGGATATGACAATGCATTAATAACAGTGCGGCATTATTTACACTCTTTGCCGAATTCAACTCACAAGTGACTAATTTGTAGTTGTCTCTGCATATTAAGCTGTGAGGAAAAATATTTTAACATCCCAAAAATTACACACTTCAGCTTCAATAAAAAGAGCACAGTATCTTCATTAGCCTGTTCTCTCAGATGTGCTTCTGAGGATCGTAATGTTCAGCAGATGTACTCTGCTCATTTCTCCATTATATGGTCCAGCCCTCTGTGTCGTCTGATTTCTTATCTGTCTGAACCACCATCAGTCCTCTCAAGAAAAACACAACTCCTTCTCTCCCTAATTTAGATGTTTTCCAGACAACCTTGTAATGCTTTAGCACTAAATGCCTCCATCTCACCCAAGACCTCGATTTATTTGGACCAGCTAGTGACAGACATGTGCAATCGAGCTGTTCAATATGATTTAAACAAAGAGATAATGAAAAATAATGTGCTTGTTAAAGGTAGTGTAGGCATAACGTTTTGTTATTCTGGTTGAAACTCTCTACATCCTGATAGCAATCAATATAGAAGTTATATAAGTTGTATATATATATATATATATATATATATATATATATATATATATATATATATGTTTTCATCCAATCACTGCATTCTGTCCGAATACAATGTCCTACCTCCCTGTCAACATATATATTTCCATACCTCTGCACACCCTGCTCGCACAGACATCACATGTCATCCGCATGTTTCATGCGGTCATGCCATGTCATAACTGTGATGGCAACCCGTTCTACCCGGAGCAGTTCTCGTCATCAGACTCGGATTTAAGCGTTTCTACATCTACAGTATCAACGGCGAACTGAATCTGCCGCAGTCAGGTGGTACAAGTAAGAGCTCTGTAAGTTGTTAAGTTCATGTGTTTTGGAAGAGGCGTGGCTTTGGAGACGGTGGGATCTCATGCTTTCAAAGCTAGCCTCACCGAAATTGCTACCCAAAAAATTTACATCCCAAAAAAATTTATCGATCCCATTCACAAGTTTGTGAGCTTCTATTCATGCTCCTACGTTTCTGGTTAATATATATTATTATTTTATTTATTTTTTTCATAGCGTTACCTTAAAGGCTGATTTTTACTTCTGCGTTGGACCTGTGGCGTAGCCTCTATACTGTGGGCTACGCGTCAATTTTCATTTATACTTCTGCGTCATTGTCCGCAGCGACGCGCAGAATCCCTTAGGGAGGGGTTCTGGCAGACCAATCAC